>JAVTVY010005092.1:0-39415 GCA_036873755.1 Hanleya hanleyi | reverse complement strand
CAGAGCAGGGTTGAGACTCTGGGGGAGGGGCCTGAGACTCCAGAGACGGGGACTGAGGTGAAAGTGCAGGAATTTTCACACTTGATTTTGCTGCATTGGCGTATCCTGATCCCATGTTACATGGATTGTGAGCTGAGGGACTAGGTGACTCAGTCAACATCTGAAGTTTGAGTTTGTCAAACTGTTTCTGTATGGTATCATGGAGTGTTTTGTCTTTTTCTGTCACTCTGTCCATGTTTTCATGAAGCTTCTGGTTTTGTTTCCTCAAAATTTGATTTTCCGCCTGTAAAACATCCAGCTTTGCTTGCAGAGTAAAACATTCATCAGACAACTGTTTATTTTGTAACTGAATTTCACTCGCTTCTCCCTTGTTTATGTTTGATAACAGCTTCTCTAGTGATTTGTATTGAGATTTCATGTTTTTCATGTCTTCACTGGCTGCAAGAAGTAGAGATTTGTGACTTTTCTCCATATCTGTCAGTCTCTGGTTTTGGCTGCTCACAATAGTCTCCAACCTACTAAATGATTCATGCATGGTGGACTCAGTTCTGTCACAGTCAGATTTTCTTACGGCCTGGGCCTTATGGAGCAGTTTTCTTTTGGCAGTCAGAGATGGGGAAGTCCGAAGAGAAGGACTGTTTGTGTACCCACCATTCTGGCCAGAGTGAGGGGCATGTTGCACAGGGACTGTGATAGATGGCTCAGGAGTTTGAGTTGTTACAGGCGGCACATTGCTCAAGTTTGGTGGATTATTCGACACGGTGGTCGAACTGGAACACGACGACACTGTGGCCACAGGTTTCAACAGTACCGATACTGGGACAGCCCCACCATTTTCTTTGTCCAATACTCTCTCTTTGATGGTTAGAAAGTCAACATCATGCCAATGCTGAATATTGTCAGCACTCCCCTGTACGGTGACAGTGCCCGATGTGAGGTAGAAATAGATGCTCACATATTTCGATTCAACACCATCTGCAGATCTAACTAACACCTGAACTTTCCTGCCATTTTGTGCAGCCGAATCGTTTAGCACTAGTTCATACTGTTCATCCTGCTTTTTGATGCCATATATGGATTTGACAGCTTCATACCACTTACGAATTTCGCTTCCTGTGTTAAACACTACACAATTTGGAATCTTGATCTGCTTACCCTGATCATCGTACGATGTCTTGTACCGAATTATCCCTCCACCTTCACTGAGTGTGGGGATTTTGTGCTTTGCTTTGTTGTGCGAATGCACCGAACTGGTTTTCTTCTGTGGGATGATGATATCATCGTCTAGTTCATTGAAAAAACCCTCGTACTCATCTCCCGACAAAATATCTTGATTTGTCTGAGACTGGGAACTGACATGACGAGCTGATGCAGACGCCATATTTCGTCGTTCTGTAGAGGCGCGCACCGGAGCCCTAAACTTTAGACTTATAAATGTTTGTAAATCGTCTATGAGAATGAATAAATACTGTTGTGAACACAATCCATGGCAATTTAAGTAACCGAACAACAGTTCCACCGCACACACGCCGCTGTTGAGCTTCCTACATTCCCGTGGAAACACGGAGGTCAAACGATAATCGAGAGCATGTGCTCTACGCGCCCATGCTCGTACATGTAGTAGCCGGGCGTCGCTTTATAGATCAGCAACGATTAATGTGCTACACTATCTCACTATTGATCACAAAGGCATGACTGTCAGAATGAGAATGAAATTTACATTGTGAAACATCAATACCAAAATTTTGTAAGCATTGTTTTTTGTCCTCCTGTAGTGAATATTTGGTGAAGTCTAAAACAACAAATTCATACACAAACACTAGAAATGATTGTTCGGTTTACCAGAGGTTAAACGATGTGAGAAACTATGTTGTGGCTCGCATTTTGGGTGAAACAAAAAGGACAAAATTCTGAACTCGAGGATCGACTGCTGACATCGTAGTTACACACAGATTAGTAGTATATAAACGGCATATTGACTCTACTTGACCTACTTTCGAGGAGGTCACGGGGAGGTCACGTGGCGATCACATGATCAGGTGGTCAATGTCACTATAGTTCCGGCGGAATGACCAAAAAGCTACCTCCGAACACAGAAGAGTTTCAATTTTTGCAGGGAATGTATTCCTCAGCGGTCTGGTGGTAATGCGGTCTGCTTCCGCGGACAGAAAGTAGTCCCAATTACGTGGGGAGCCGGGGGAAATTTCTCCAGGCTGCTAGGGGCCCCTAGTGGACCAATTGGGTCGAGTGAGGTATCCCTGCTCCTTCAGGGCTATCCAGTCATGGATGTTTTCACAGAAAAAAAAACAACAAATAAAATAAATAAATCAATAAATAAAAAGCGGAACACGGACTCCTACAATTATATGTATTCTACAATATTCGGGAAAATGCCTATATGGGGTATGGGGTGGAGGGTCATTTTGTTTTTTGCATGATTCTATGGGTTGTTTGGTCTTGTTTCCTTCATCTCACCACGAAAAACACGATGGGAGGGGTCTCGAAGTGAAGCGGTGAAATTTTCCGAAAAGTACCCGGTAGGTCTGTATATAGGCCCATATAGCCCCATACTGGCTTTGGGGGTATAGGTCCAACCTGGAAATTTTTTCGTGGATTTTACTATTTTTTGTTTGGTCTTATTTTTCTCGTCTCGCCACAAAAAAACACGATGGGAGGGGTCCCGGATCTAAGCGGTGAAATTTGTCGAAAAGTACAGGATAGGTCTGTATATAGGTCCATATAGTCCCATACTGGCTATGGGGGGATTGGTCGTCCGATGGTAGCGTATGAGGTCTTATTTTGAAGCTCTCTTGGAGGAGCATCCGACGGGACTAATGTATCTTCCGTTTTCAATACTCTGCGTATAGAAAGCAGGCATTCTGGGGGGTATGTGGGGGAGTGTTTGGGGTAGAGATGGACCACTATGGGTCCAAATGGGTCGTGGGAGGTGTCCAAGTGAAGCTTTTGTGGGGTAGAGTCAGAATGGCGTGTTTTTTATTGCAAGTCCCGTCAATCTGCGCATGCGCAGTTGGGTGTAGTAAGTAAAGTGGTCATTTTGTGGGGTGCATGGTGGTGTGTTTGGGGTAGAGATGGACGACTATTGATCCGAATGTGTCGTGGGAGGTGTCATTTTGTAGCTCTCGGGGTGTAGACACCGATTTGAGGGCTGTCCACAGCATCTGTGACGTCATCGGTGACGAGTAGTAGCGAAAGTGGGCATTTTGGGTAAGTGGAGGAAGGCATTTGGGGTAGGAATGGACCACTATTGGTTCGAATGTGTCGTGAGAGGTGTCGTTTTGTAGCTCTCGGGGTGTAGACTCCGATTTGAGGGCTGACCACAGCATCTGTGACGTCATCGTTGACGTCAACAGTACGAGTAATAGTGAAAATGTGCATTTTGGAGGAGTGAAGGAAGGTATATGGTGTAGAGATGGACCATCCTTGGTCCGCATGCGTCGTGTGGGATGTCATCTTGTAGTTCTGGTAGTGCAGACCACGATTTCAGGGATGTTCACGTCATCTGTGACGTCATTGGTGACGTCATCAGTAGGAGTAGTAGCGAAAATGGGTAATTCGGGGCGGTGAAGGAAGGTATTTGGTGTATAGATGAACCAGCCTTGGTCCGAATGCGTCCGGTGGGGTGTGCACTATACCATATCTTTGCTTTATTACGCCTCAGAATAGCTTGTTTGATAGCCGATTGGTCAATTGCCATCCCATAAATAGTTCGTATTATGGCAGCTACACACCTAATACGAACAATCACGTGTTAACGTTACCATAGTGGAAGGTGAAATTGACATAGCCTGTCCTTCAATGCAACGTCACAAAGCCGACACGTCACAAAACGAAGAGCTAAGTCGTATCAATGGCTTTTTGATGTTGCGCCTCAGCGTTTGCTTTCAACCCAAAGACGTTGTGGGCATGCGCGACTCTCTCGTATTAGGTCAGGAAATGTGAATCAGTTGAAGTTGTCTTACGAAAACAAACCGCATTTAATCGTTGTCGCATTTTCGGCTTAAACAAAGGCTCTTCGGCATAATAAAATCATTATGATGTTTGTTTGAGGGGGCATTACGAACTATTTACATGGTCAGTGTGAGGAATTCTTATCGGTCTCACCTGACGGCTCGACCGATAACAATTCCCCACATTGACCATGTAAATAGTTTGTATGCCCCTCAAACAAACATCATAACTGATAGTATTATACCATATCTGTGCTGCATTATACCAAATCTGTGCTCTATTATACCATATCTGTACTGCATTATACCAAATATGTGCTGTATTATACAGTATCTGTCCTGTATTATACCAAATCTGTGCTGTATTATACCATATCTGTCCTGTATTGTACCATATTTGTTCTGTATTATACAATATTTGTCCTAAATTATATCATATCTGTCCCGCATTATACCATATCTGTGCTGTATTATACCATATCTGTCCTGTGTTTACAATATTTGTCATGTATTATATCATATCTTTGCTGTATTATACAAAATATGTCTTGTATTATACAAAATATGTCTTGTATTATACCATATCTGTCCTTATAACAAATCTGTGCTGTATTATACCATATATGTGCTGTATTATACCATGTCCTGTGCTGTGCAATATATGTTCTGTATTATACACTATTTGTCCTCTATTATACTATATTTGTCATGCATTATACTATTTCTTTGCTGTAATATACCATATCTGTCCTGCATTATACAATATCTGTGCTGTATTATACCATATCTGCCCTGTATTATACAATATTTGTCCTGTGTTATACCATATATGTCTTGTATTGTACCATATATGTCCTGTATTATACCATATCTGTCCAGTATTATACCTTATCTGTGCTGTATTATAATCGGGGGAGGTATCAATGTGAAGCACTCGTGGCGCCTATTGGAGGGGCTGGGTCGTGGAAATGACGTCATTCTGCACATGTGCAGTTGTGGAGTAGTAGTAAAAGGGAAGTTTCCGAAGTGTACAAGGGCACTATATCACAGAATATAGCTTTAATATTGAGGTCATGTCCTGTTGGTTTGCATACCTCTCCGATCACAAATAAATGGGATAATTCAAAATTGTGGAGATGCCGAAAGCTTGCTTTTACCGTCATTTTTGCTTCAATATTGCGTTCCTTTCTTACATCACATCAGATAATTTAATAATAATGACGCTACTTGACGAGGCTTTTCCACATTTTGGTGTGTAAAGTCCGTATTTCGCATTTTACTTTTTCGGGAAATCCTAGTTTTGCACCTACCCCACCCATCACCTGATCGATCTCGTTTCAAGATGAGCCCTCACACGGCCCCTTATGACCGATATTTGCCCAACAATATCTTGAAAACGGACTGTTTCAAGATCAACTTGAAAACAGTCCGTTTTCCGCATTTTTTCTCGAGAAATCCTAGTTTTGCACCCACCCAGCATGTTGCGTTACCGAAAGTTACCTCGCCCCCGATGTGACCTTTGATCCAGACGTTACCTCGACCGAAGGTGAGATGATCAACGAACGTGACATCACCAGAAATGACATCATCCCACCCCTCAACAATCCTAAGAGATTTCGCCTTTCTATACTACTGAAGGTATCACTGCGGTTATCTTGGATTTCTACCTTTTCTAGTGGAACTTGGCCCCAGCATATGTTGCGGCAAGTCGCCCACCTTCCTCATCTAGGCCCAAAGTCCAAGGATTTGTTTTATTTGGCTTCAGTCATGCAATTTTCAAGGAAATAAAGAGGAGTTAAGGATATTGATTATTATATCTGAACTTTTGACCTCTTCAATGACCTTTGACCTTCAAAAGTTGAGAAACAACTTGATTGGTGGTGATGTGTGTTAACCTTGGTGGACGCTACGAGAAAATCGGGCATCATACTTACGTATGAAGCAGAGAGAGATCTACCGGTTTAAAGGCAAAATAATCATTTCAAAATTCCGATGTGAAAGACAGTTCTTCCAAAAACCGGGGTACCATTTTGCGCATGCGCAATGACTGTGTCAAAAACACTTTGCCAGAGTGGCAACATGCCGAACTCTGTTCACCACATTCCAACCTTCAAATTGATATATAGAAAATGGACTCCCCAGGGGGGTGCAAAATAAACTAAATTTTACCACCCCATCTCATGGACTAAGTGGCCAACCTTATCTTTAATACTCCCAGTCACTTCCAAGTACTCCCAGCTAAATCCTGATAATACGGTAAGTAGTAGTGTCTACGGAAAAAAGGTCTCATTGACCTCTTTGCACTTAAACTTGTGGCGGTCATGCGGCGATCACGTGATCAAGGCATGTACTGACATGTTCTGGATTGCATCAGCACTGGCTGGGTGCCAAGTTTTGACACTATAGGTCTGGCAACCTTTGACCTTTGCATTCCTCCGCGGTGATGCGGTCATGTCTGGCGGTGATGCGGTCGCGGAAAAAAGCTTCCGCGGAGAAAAAGTAGTCCCCAGACTTCAAATACGCTGCATGGTCCGATTGGGTCGAGTGAGGTATCAATGTGAAGCATTCTTAAAGGGGCATCTGATGGGCTGGGTGTGGGGTTGAAATAGCGTGGTGGACCAAGGGTATGGAAATAGACGTTTTGGGGTCTAGGGGAGCCACTAATTGTCCGATGGAGTTGAGTGAGGTATCAATGTGAAGCCTATGTGAGGGGGCATCCGACGGGTGGGCGTGGGGTTGGAATATCGGCATTCTGCGCATGCCCAGTAGACCAAGGGTATGGAAATAGACGTTTTGGGATCTAGGGGAGCCACTATTGGTCCGATTGGGTCGAGTGAGGTATCAATGTGGAACCTATGTGAGGAGGCATCCGATGGGCTAGGTGTGGGTTGAAATATGGGCATTCTGCGCATGCGCAGTAGACCAAGGGTATGGAAATAGACGTTTTCGGGTCTTTGTGGGCCACTAGTGGTCCTATGGAGTCGCATGAGGTATCAATGTGAAGCACACATGAGGGGGCATCCGCCTGGACTAGTGTCTCGGCCGTTGTCAACATTCTGCGCATGCGCAGACAGGGAATTGTGGGAAAAGGGTATGGAAATAGACGTTTTGCGGTCGAGATGGGCCACTAGTGGTCCGATTGGGTCGAGTGAGGTATCAATGTGAAACCTATGTGAGGGGGCATCCGATGGAGTTCGTGGGGATTGAAATATCGGCATTCTGCGCATGCGCAGTAGCTAAAGAGTATGGAAATAGACGTTTTGGGATCTAGGGGAGCCCCTAGTGTACCGATGGAGTTGTATGAGATATCAATGTGAAGCCTATGTGAGGGGGCATCCGCCTGGACTAGTGTCTCGGCCGTTGTCAATATTCTGCGCATGCTCAAACAGGGAATTGTGGGAAAGGGTATGGCAATAGACGTTTTGGGGTCTAGGTGGGCCACTATGGGCCCGATGGAGTCGTATGAGGTCTTATTTTGAAGCTCTCGTGAGGGAGCATTCGTCTGGACTAGTGTGTCGTTCGTTTTCAACATTCTGCGCATGCGCGGACAGGGAATTGTGGGAAAAGGGTATGGAAATAGACGTTTTGGGATCGAGGGGAGTCCCTAGTGGGCCGATGGGGTCGAGTGAGGTATCAGTGTGGAGCCTACTTGAGGGGGCATCCGCTTGGTCTAGTGTGTCGACCGTTGTCGACATTCTGCGCATGCGCAGACAGGGAATTGTGGGAAAAGTGCGTTGGAAGGAACGTTTTGGGGTCGAGGTGAGCCACTAATGGTCTGATTGAGTCGAGTGAGGTATCAATGTGATGCATACGTGAGGGCGCATCCCCTGGGTGGATGGGTGTTAGGAATATCGTGATTCTGCGCATGCGCAGGCGGGCCGTAGTATGGAAATAGACATTTTGAGGCCGATATGGACCACTATTGGTCCGAATGAGTCTAGGAAAGTGTTATTTTGTAGCTGTCGGGGTGTAGACCACGACTTGAAGAGATGTCCACGTCACCTGTGACGTCACTGGTGACGTCATCAGTGAGAGTAGTAGCGAAAGCGGGAGTTTCGGAGGTGCGATGGAGTGCATTTGGAGTAGATAACGGCCTATTTTTCCATCCAACTACCTGGTAGAGTTATCTGTGAGTGAGTGAGTGAGTGAGGCGTGCACAACGCCCGTGAGGCGCCCCCAACGCCCGTCTTAACGCATGGACGCGTTAACGACGGTGAGTGAGTGAGTGAGTGGGATCCGACTGGACTAATGGTTCCTCCGTATAGCATAACGCCTTGACGCCATGATACAGACATATGAGAGAACAACTACAACAACAAGGATGAGAGAACAACAACAACAACAAGCTTTTTTATATAGTTTATTTTCCCCTCCATCATAACATACCCACGCTGGGGGAGCCGCGTTGGGTAGGTTTACAATTCAAGAAGTCTCTTGTCCAATCAGAGGCCACCATTTGGTCCTGTCATATTCGTTCTTGCCCGTTAGATGTATTCTCGGCTGTCCAATCAGAAGTCGCCGTTTCAGAAAGTTCCATCTTGGCTCGGTGTGACCTAATATGATTCTTACTCATTCATTCATCCGTCTGTACATCTGTTACAAGTATCTCTTTCGAGATAATCGCGGCCATATTTTTCCATACAAGGAAAAAACGGCCTTTGGTGGCAAGCTCTCACTTCGGCCACTGGAAAATCTCCTCTCTCCTCGTGCAAAGATCACACCCGGCCAAGGGTACACGTTCAAGGCAGGTCAGGCATCGCTGGCGATGGTAGCGGAGATCCCCGGGCTCTCCCCTGGTTGAACTGTAACCCACACTGAAGAAATCATCTATCATTTCCATAGTTATGGGTGGGTATCTTTTGGTAACTCTTTTGGGAAGTCGAGCGGGAACCGGCACCTGTTCGTCAATCTTCAGCGATTGCTCGTCTGGCTTGGAATTGGCTGGTTTCTCCATTTGATCGGGTCTGGCACAGGTTGTGAGAATGTACATCTAACATGCGTGTTTCCGTATTTATAGTTAGCGATGGGTAGGTTTAAAATTCAAGAAGACTCTTGTCCAATCAGAGGCCGCCATTTGCATCTGTCATACTCGTTCTTGTCCGTTAGATGTATGCTCGGCTGTCCAATCAGAAGTCGCCGTTTCAGAAAGTTCCATCCTTTTGTTCTAGTCCTCCTCGGGCAGGCCTGGATATTCGTCGGGCAGCATGTCCTGAAACAGTTGTTTGCACATTCTAATCGCATTTTCCAGGGCCTCGGTGGGTGGTAAACCCATGCCCTCTTCCAAGTGACGCTTGGTCTTCATGATGGACCTGTGCGTAGGGTCGCCTTTCATTTCAAGCGGTAGTAAGGTATACTGTTCATAGATCGCCATGGCTGTTTTCCTGATGCGGGGCCGCATTTCGGTGTACGCCTGTTGTAAGTTATCCTGTCCCGCGTCCTCGATCGCTTCAGCGTGAGTATTGATAGCTGCTGTCACAATACGATCCCTGAAGGTAGGTTCTGCCTCACTTTCTTGGGATGTAGGCTGACTATCTGAGGTCAAGCTCTCCATATCAGTAGATAGACTGTCAGCAATCTTGGATTCGGTATCAGTCGATGCACTCTCATCAATCTCTGTATCAGCATCTCCCTCAACGGGCTCCTCGGAGTCTGGATGGAAAGTCTTCTGGTGTCGCATCATATCGTAATGTCTGGTGAACGTGCGTTCGCACTCAAAGCAAGTATAAGCCATGTCGACGGTTGACCGTCGACTGAGCGTGTTTTAGCAATACACTTGCTTTTATAGACGCCCGTCAATGCTTAGCTTAACGCTTCAACGCCCTGGTGAATTAGCTCAGAAGCTGTAATTTTACTAGACACCAATATATCGAAATACAGTGACGCCCATCAACGCCCGTTGTTACGCTTTAACGCCCATCTCAACGCCATAACATCCGTCTCAACGCCCGTCTCCACACCTGTCTCAACGCGTTATGCAATGTCCATCATCACTGGACGTTGATGTTGGAGGTTGAAGAAGATAATTTCCCGTCTCCAGCTGGGTCTCCATAAAGGTTTGAAATGCCTCATGCAGGGTCAGCAGATTCTGGGCACGGGTAGTTGTGTTGGTATCCTCATTGGATATTATCTGTTTCTTATGCAGCAGAAGACATACGCGTGTCACCCATTGGATGTCATCTATGAGCGTGGTAAGATGTGAAGGCATGCGTTGGTGCTGAACGGTGACTCCACCTTGCGCTGTATCAATAATAGCATCGACATTGGCTTGACGTAAGGCTTCGGCTAGAATATCCTCGTTGTCGGGTTCAAACAAGTTGGAATCTGCAGTGCTCATGGTGAAATGAGGGGACTGGTGCCGTGTGGTCTATTTATAGTGAGACGCTTTTGGTCTTAATGATGCGTTCGAACAAATGTTTCTTTTGTGCTATTGCGGTGACATACGCCGCTTTCCAGTTCATGCCCGAGGTTTTCAACATCGACGCTGTTCTTTCGATTTCCATATGGACTGGGTCCTTATCCAACAATTTCATATGGGTAAAGAGGTCGCCATACTGCTGACGTAAAGCCCGTCGTAGTCTGGGTGCCAAAGTATTATGGGCTAACATTGCAGCTTCCTCTTTCGAATACCCTTTGCGGTGAAACTTGTCTCCTGTGGCCTCCAACAGCTCACCCAGCTCGGCGTCCATTCTTTCTGTGAACAAATCCTTCCATAGCCTCGAGTTCACATTATGTTCATTCCCTTGTACGAGTTTGGGTTGGTCCTTCACGGTTGGGTAGTATTCGGGGACTAATGGTATGAAGGTGACACGCTGTACGGGAGCGCATTGCTGCTGCTGCTCTGCCAGATGTGGACTCGGTGGATAGTGTAGGGGCTGTGGTGATGCCTCACCGGGTAACAGGTGGGTCGTCAGCCGACGATCTTCCGGGGTATGGGCTTTTAAATCTACGAACAGGTAGCCGTACGGACGACTTGTCGCTCCTTAAAAACGCCTGCATGAAATGGTCGATGTTCTGCCGATAAATTCGACTACCAAACACACGGATTTGTGCTCTGTCGATGGGGTTGGAGAACAACACAAAGTATTGGCAGTTCAAGGCAATATCTCTGGACGCCTTCCCTTGAGGAAAGAGATTCTGAGTCAAATAGATGACGGACAGATTGCGATGATGGGACCCTTTGGTGAATAGGTCGGCGATTTTCGAATTGTCCTTGGCCACACTCATCAGATCATCGAGCACTACCACGTTGGTCTGCTCGGAATCGAAGTAATAGGGTTCGTCTATGTCGTGAGGAATTCCTGGGACAAAGCTCACATTCTGTAACCTTGTAGTTTCGTAGGCGGGCTGCCATTGGCTATAACACCAAACAACACGTGTCGGAGCTGGGGTTGCCACACCTTCCTCTAAGAACTTCATCACCCAGGACGTCTTTCCACACCCCGTGGGGCTGTTCACCGTCATCGTATAGGGATGTTCTACGCCACTTGGTGGGCCTATAGCGGGACTTGGTAGTGTCTCTTGTCTATGCGTTAGACGCATATGTCTGAGCATATTGTCGCGACGTGAGAGTGTCTTTTGACAGAACGGACATGTACTCGATATGGTACCCGGTCAAAGGATGGATACAGACTCAGGCTAATGGTGTACAAACGACCTTATATGACCACTCACTCACTCACTCACTCCCTCATTCACTCACTCACTCCCTCGCTCACCCACTCACAGATCCCAAAATGCCTGCTTTCTATACTACGGCCAGACTGCGCATGCGCAAAATGATGAAAACAGAGGAACCATTAGTCCAGTCGGATCCCACTCACTCACTCACTCACCGTCGTTAATGCGTCCATGCGTTAAGATGGGCGTTGGGGACGCCTCACCGGCGTTGTGCACGCTTCACTCACTCTCTCACTCACTCACTCACTCATTAGGCCGTTATCTACTCCAAATGCACTCCATCGCACCTCCGAAACTCCCGCTTCTGCTACTACTCCCACTGATAACGTCACCAGTGACGTCACAGGTGACGTGGACACCCCTTCAAGTCGTGGTCTACACCCCGAGAGCTACAAAATAACACTTCCCTAAACTCATTCGGACCCAAAGTGGTCCATATCGGCCTCAAAATGTCTATTTCCATACTACGGCCTGCCTGCGCATGTGCAAAAGACGATATTCCTAACACCCATGCACCGAGGGGATGCGCCCTCACGTATGCATCACATTGATACCTCACTCGACTCAATCAGATCATTAGTGGCCCACCTAGACTCCAAAACGTTCCTTCCAATGTACCTTTCCCACAATTCCCTGTCTGCGCATGCGCAGCATGTCGACAACGGTCGACATACTAGTCCAGGCGGATGCCCCCTCACGTAGGCTTCACATTGATACCTCACTCGACCCCATCGGCCCACTAGGGACTCCTCTCGATCCCAAAACGTCTATTTCCATACCCTTTTCTCACAATTCCCTGTTCCCGCATGCGCAGAATGTTGAACACGAGCGACACACTAGTCCATGCGAATGCCCCCTCACGTATCCTTCACATTGATACCTCATACGACTCGATAGGACCACTAGTGGCCCACCCAGACCCCAAAACGTCTATTTCCATACCCTTTTCCCACAATTCTCTGTCTGCTCATGCGCAGAATGTTGACAACGGCCGAGGCACTAGTCCAGGCGGATGCCCTCTCACATAGGCTTCACATTGCTACCTCATACGACTCCATAGGACCACTAGTGGCCCACAAAGACCCGAAAACGTCTATTTCCATACCCTTGGTCTACTGCGCATGCACAGAATGCCCATATTTCAACCCACACTCAGCCCGTCGGATGCCCCCTCACATAGGCCTCACATTGATACCTCACTCAACTCCATCGGACCATTAGTGGCTTCCCTAGACCCCAAAACGTCTATTTCCATACCTTTGGTCCACCGCGCATGCGCAGAATAACGCTATTTCAACCCCACACCCAGCCCATCAGATGCCCCTTTACGAATGCTTCACATTGATACCTCATTCGACCCAATCGGATCATGCAGCGTATTTGAAGTCTGGGGACTACTTTTTCTCCGCGGAAGCTTTTTTCCGCGACCGCATCACCACCAGACATGGCCGCATCACCGCGGAGGAATACAAAGGTCAAAGGTTGCCAGACCTATAGTGGTCAAAACTTGGCACCCAGCCAATGCTGATGCAATCCAGAACATGTCAGTACATGCCTTGATCACGTGATCGCCACAAGACAGCCACAAGTTTAAGTGCAAAGAGGTCAATGAGACCTGTTTTCCGTAGACATTACTACTACGGTACCAAATGTGCAATAACAGAATAACTTGCATTGGGGAGTATGTAGGAGCAGGATGTTCAATTATTTTTCTTTCGGAGACAGCTTTGAGAAGAGTTCTGTCATAGTGTTTTGTCCAATAGCTATACATCGCATGGTGTCTCCGAGAGCATATCGACTCCGGGGGCAGGGCCGAGCTAGCTATTCGCCTCCGTCAAATTATCCGGATTGCTGTTGTAGTTTTTGTTGTTGCCGTGACTTGGTTGCTTGCGTGTTTCCACACACATTCGCCAGGTGCAGTTTGACGCCTCCCTATCGACGTATAATCTTGGTCGTAATTGCTAAATTCAGTTTCGGGAGAGCGGTCTGCCCCACTGAACCGTATTCTTCTTCGGTAAATGTCCTAACAGCTTGGAAAGTCGTCTGCTGTATCATCAGTGAGCGGCGGGCTGGTAAACAGTTTGCGTAAGTTGTGTTGTGCTCGGAAATGTATCATTTCAGAGCGTGGGTTCAGCGGCGTCTTCTCATTTAAAAAGGCGAAAGCCCGGCTTTGCCCATCTGCTATTTTTTCTTTGTGCTGGCATTCTGGTTTTCTGGCTCGCTAATTGGGTCATGAGACATTTAGCGTAAAGAACTTGAATCCCTTGGACTTTTTTAGTATTTGTGGGCAGAGCTTGACCCAAAGATATAGTGTGGTAAGTTTCAGCCCTCTAGCCTTAGCGATTGCGAAAATATATAGGAGGGAACTTCCTCACCCCTGGCTGCGGTACACCCCAAATCGCCCAGGCCAGATAGGGTTAAATGTGACGATCAACGTCACAAAACTTTATTGTTAACAACTTATAACTATGCTACAGCGCCTTCACTCAAAGTTTCTCAGATTTGGCGATACATATCGCATGCTGATAGCGTGCCACGATTTATGGCGTTACATTTCGTAACTGGTGTGTAATTCCGCTTTACCCTGGGCTAGTGGCTGTATGAACCCATGTAAGATCCTCATGATATTCGTATGCCTGCCTGCCTGACGAGTGTGAAAGCGCGTCAGAACTTTTCAGCGAAAGTCAGCCAATGGCCCTGAGACCATTTCCATAGTTCTCAAGAGTTCGAGTCCCACTCGTACACGTGTGAAAGTTCGCCAGTTACTTGTCGACGGGCGGTGGTTCTATCCGGGTACTCCGGCTTTCTCCACCAACCAAACTGGCTGTCACCATATGAGTGAAATACACTTGAGTGTGACATTAAACCAAATCCCCCATCGTACTCTGAAGCCTGAGACAGAAATAAAACAAGTACCCACACTCTATAGTTTAGGCCACAAGTAAAAAACATGACCACACCTGCCCCAATACTCTTACCCCGGACAGTCTTTTCATACGCTTTTCCCTTTGAAGGTGCGCAGATAGACGCGGCTTCCAATAAAATCCATCTCAGCCTGACTATTCCACGCCGGCTTTAAAATGAGGCTCCACACGGCCCATTTGGACTAAGGATGTCTCAGCTAGACCCGAAAATGTCCACCTATACCTGTTTGGTACATCAAAACTTTTCAGTGAATGTCTACCGGTGGCGCCGAGACCCCTTCCATCGTACTCTACAGCATGAGACTGAAAAAACAACAAGTACCCACAATCAATAGTTTCGTTCACAAGAAACAATTGTCCATGGGTTCGTATGTGTACCAGTATATTGTATTATGCGCTGGTACCTAGGTAGAGCAAGTCTGTCGGTTCGAAATTTTCTCCGGAATCGCCCGTCAGCTAGAACACTCTAATTGCCTATAATTAGAGTAAACTACACATCCAACATTACACGAAATTCCAGTATTCGTGACTTTTAGGAGATGACCTCAGTTTCAACAGTATGCCAGCTGGAGATATTGTATCACAGATGCAAGCAGTATCCGGTCATGACAAAATATATTTGTCATTGGCGTTCGACACAAAAAATCAGAATGACCAGTTTGACGTTTCTTTATCCATAATTTCAATACTGGTACCCTTCTATTTTGAAACAATCAGCTTCCATACGAAATGATCGGACATACAAACCGACAAACTCAGAATGATTCTAATAGAAAACAGTAAGAAGGTTTTATACTCACAAATCTAATCATTGTCAGATTCTCACATTAGCTCAACTGTATTCCCCCATCAATGTCTTGTTGATGATCCACCTTCGAGACATTTGGGTCAAATCATATTCGTCAAGTAAGCTTTGCTTGCAGTTGTCAACTCTTAACAGACTCTAATATATGGTAGTGCGTATCTAGACCAGTGCAGGTGGAAGTGTTTCTTCGCAGAATCGTAAACATGTTGGACAGTGTGGTCAGGTTGCCTATGCATTTTTATTAATTGGCGTTTATTACTATGATACATGTATATTGATATAACTAGAGCCATAGGTGTTTAGAACTCTGAGCAATATGTACCGTGCGTACTGTGATATAGTGTAGATTAAAATCTACGCAGAGACAGATTTCGCCATGTTCACCATGAAGAAAGAGACTTCGTGGCAGATTGCTATATAGTTAAGGACGATTTATCTTGTCTTTTTGAAGAGAAGTCGAAACTTTACCATTTTCACTTTCACTAAACTGATTATATATTTCATTTCAGGGGGCTGCACGTTTGAAGATAATTCAAACAGTTTTTTTGTGCCAGGACATCCATTCGTCGGAAAGTCGTCACGAGAGTCAACAATGGATGCGTGTAGGAACAGCTGCAGCAACGCTGAACCTTTCAGTGCGGGACAAGAATGCTGGGCCGTGATGTACACGTCTAACACGACATCATGTACACTATACTTCTCAACTTCTCCGGTGACTGTGATGGAGTCCATTGCTCGCGTGCCTGTGGATACACAGCTTGGATACACGACGTCGATACGAGTGTGCTACGATGGTACAGTACAGTAGATGAACATAATATATCTCTTGTTTACACTAGCTCGTTTATTATTTAGCTCGTCCGGTAATTATCTATCGATTCTTGATACGAAAATAAAATACCAGTAACACATACACAATACTTCGATTATGAGATACATTCTCATCAGTGATATTGGCACAGGCACAGAAAGCAGAGATCCGGGAGTGGACGTGGCTTTGATATTGCGATGCATATAGCCACGGTCTTTGAATGAAACTTCTGACTCGTGATAACATTATGAACATAGCGGAAATATTAGAAAAAATTGTCCGATCCATCTTTGTCCATAACTTATCTTCTTCGGAACAGATGGTGGCTGGATGTTGTCCAGCTCTGGAGAAGATATTTGACGGACAGAGATGTATTGCGCATGTAGACTAACGCTGACAGTCGATCCTCAGAACGCAGTATTCGGATATTACATCGGTCTTCTTTTTCTTGCTGAAGAGAAAGCCAAAACTAGGCAATATATATATATATATATATATAAATCGTCGTGGGTGATTGTATCAGATTTTCAGTCGTGCGGAAGCCCTTAACATCGCATCGATCCATAACGTCGAATTGCGATATTTTGGCCCTTTGGGGCTTTGCGATGTTAGGTGTTGATATGACGGCCCTGAATATATGAAGCATACATCCGATGTCGAAATCGGGACTTTCAATCTTTTCGCATTTTAACCGCAATTTCGAAGGCCCTGTAAGTGGACACACGATATCTTCTTTCAAGTGACTTTTGGTTTTCAGGATAGCTCGAAGCGTGGGTTCGCACCACACTGTATGAATGGGTCAACGTCAGCAACCCAGTCTTACTGTACACAACGATATGATTATTAGGACAACAAAAACAATAGGCCCTGCATTTGGACAAAATATGGCCCATGCACTGAACCTGAGACGCAAATGACCCTCTCCCAAGTATTTCTTCCGGGGTATGCAGTCCTCAGTATCTGCGCTTTCCCTAATACTCTCCGAATGCGACTGTGTAAAATGGACCCATGGTTCATATATACCCAATTTACACCCGAGGACAAACGCCATGCACATGCAACCATTCCAACCTTAGTTACGCTTTCTCTACTACTGATGACTTCTAAGATGACGTCGCAGTCATGTACCTTCTGCCCAGTGGTCAACCATGAAGTCCAAGGTCAACCCCCACAATTCCATCCCATTCCCACAATGAGCAATCACAATCAAAGCTGCACTAGATAAATTCTTCACAACAAATCTTCTCGGAATTTTTCATGGAATACCAACAGTAATCATTACTGGGAAGGGGTTTCTGGTCAGCTTTGAAAGAAACAAGCTTGTGACGAACGATAGTTTATTATATGGTGGCTTTTAATTGCGAATAAATTATTTTTGAGGCCAGACATATTCTTGTGAGCGCCTGACCTAAAGATTTGACGCTTGGGCAGAGATTTGTTCTACATGGCTAACCGATTGTTATCCCTGGAACACGATATATCTTGGAAGTTGATTTCGTGGAAAGCTGTATTTCGCGGATAAAATCATTCAGTAGGACAATCGCTTGTCAGTCAAACAGATTGAAATCTGAAAATCATAAGTAAATCTTATTCCTCACACTTCGATCTTGAGCAAACATTGCTATATTAAGTGTCGATCATGTGGATATTATGTACATTGCGATATTAAGGGCCGTCATATCGACTCCTAAGATCGTATTGCGAGATTAAGGGTCGATAATGTCGATATTTTATCCATTGCGATGTTTAGGGTCGACAGGTCGACCCTCCCTGTAGAGTCATATGGTTGCCCTTTAGTCGTCACTTTTTCCCATCTTTTGCATATCGATCCTATTTATTACCTGCACATGGTAAGATTCTGCTGGTTGACAGCTGCAATAAATGCGCGGCTGAGATACTAAGGCTACGACCGAGAATCCACCGTATCCTCGGGTCTGAATGTGAGGTGAATAGAGAAGTTTTCCTGTGGAGTCTTTTGGTTGCTCTTCAGTTTCCAGACGTCGTCAATTTTTCCCACCTCGTGCATATCGCTCAAATTTATTACCTGTATATGGTAGGATTCTGCTGGTGGAATGTTAGTCCCCGAGGCTCGCCTTCTGTACATGTCATTCGACAAATATATGTAGGTTTATTGTTTGGTGGGAAATTTAAGCCGTACGACGTCGGGCATTACAGGTTGGATTCTCAGAGTATTCTTGCATTTACCCCATGTTGTGACGTTTAATTGATCAGACGTCCTCGATGATCATCTCTTAACCCTATCTGGCCTGGGCTTTTTGGGACCTGTCCAGGCCTGGGGGGGGGCCGAAATGGCCCCCCCTAATTATTGTTCTTACCCCTTGAGCTAGGGGGCTGAAACTTATTACACTATACCCCTGGGTCAAGCTCTACCAGAAAATGTAAAAAAATCCAAGATGGCCGCTTTGATGACGTCATTTTCAAAAACGACATTTTTTAGTCGATTTTTCGGTCAGATTTTCCGAATTTTTTATTTTTGCAATTTCTCCACAAAAACTGTACGAAAAATTAGCAAATATTAATGTGATATGAAATAAAATATGTTTTGCCCACTTTTCATTGCGGAAAAGCAGAAATTTTGAAGAAATTTGACAAAAACATCACTTTTCTGGTACCCACGTGGCCGCCATCTTGGATTTACCCATGATCCTCTGCTCGGGGGTTATGCAAATAGGCTCAAAATGACCCCAATAAGATAAACTATAAAGTCACGGAGTTTCAGCTCTTCATTTTTTGCCGTTCCGGAGATAGTGCAGAAAGTTTGGTAGGGGGGGGGCCATAATGGCCCCCCCCAGGCCAGGTAGGGTTAACATCAGATGAATTACTTCTTTGAGTTGATCTGTCATCACAGTTCCCGAGCGAGCCTATCTAATTCCTCTTAAGACAGTGTTTGGCGCCGTGTGGATACTTCATAATCTTCACATGAACAGCTGCAATAAATGCGCGGCTGAGATACTAAAACTACGTCCGAGAATCCACAGTATCCTCGTGTCTGAATGTGAGGTGCCTAGGGAAGGTTTCCTGTAGAGCCATATGGTTGCTCTCTTGTCGTCAAACGTCGTTAATTGTTTCCACATTTTGCATATCGCTCCAATTTATTACCTGTATATGGTAGGATTCTGCTGGTGGATTGTTAGTCTCCGAGACTCTCCCTCTGTCCAGGTCATTTGACAAATATATGTAGGTTTATTGTTTGGTGGGAAATTTAAGCCGTACCACGTCGGACATTACAGGTTAGTTTTTCTGTGTATTCTTGCATTTACCCCATGTTGAGCGATTTCTCCCTGTGGTGACTTCATAATCTGCACATGAACAGGCGCAATAAAAGCGCGACTGAGATACTTTGGCTACGTCCGAGAATCCACCGTATATACGAGTTTGAATGTGAGGTGCCTAAGGCAGCTTTCCTGTAGAGTCATATGGTTGCTCTTTAGTGGCCAGACGTCGTCACTTCTTCCCACCTCTTGCATATCGCTCTAACTTAACGTCGCATTGCGATGTTAAGGGTCGATGCCATGTTAAGGGCTTCTACACAGCCGAAACGCTGCGATGTGCTGTTACGACCCAGGGACGGCGTACTGTGTCAGAGAGCCGAGTTTAGTTACTACCGCTTTACGTGCATGTTGTAACACAGTTTCTCATGAAATAAAGTTCATAATCACAACACATTCCGCCCATTCGCAAAAAGTTGATAATTACGGTACATCACCCCCCACCACACACACACATCGCTGGCTTACGGTGAAATTCCCTAAAGAAATCGAGTTCCAAGCTACGAGACCTCCCGGCGCGGAGTTTATATCTTAGCCACGCTACCTCAAGAACCCAACTAACATTCCATCATTTCCAGTGAATGAGAAAGTGAAAATGTTCATTCGCGAATAATTGCCGATCTGGTCTTATTCTGCATTAAACTTTAATGTCCCAACGAATTCCTTCCCCCGAGCGATGTGAAAGGCTTAAAATAGAAAACGTAATCTACTTTAACTAGTACTACTGCTGCGGGGAACGTGGATCTCTATGGTCTATTTTTCTTCGGCTTTTATTCCATATATATAATGCATTTCTTGTGAGGAAATCATGATCTAAGTGTGGGTCAACACAATGTGTTGAAATCGTTTGCAAGCCGAATCAACCTCGAAAGTATAATGTATTGACAGTACTGGTATAACGCAGTTAGATGCTCATCTACCTCGTCTCAAGTATACTTCAAGTTTGAAAGCAATCTATCCTCTGTTTCATATATTAATGGAGTACGGAATAACATGTTGCGGAGAGCAATGCCAACTGTGTCTATATGAAGCCAATCCCCAAATTTGAAATAAATCGATACATTCTGTCAAATGATATTGCCCAGATATCGAATATTCCATGTAGATTTTGTGAAAGATCCAAAATGGCAACAGTGGACACATTTGATGAGGCATTACGGAGAAAGGAATATCAACCTTGCCCTTGCCCATATTCTGCTTTTGTTGTCCAGAATACAATTAAGTAGGCCCGCATGTGGGGCCACATTAAGGTGCAAGTGGACGACACAGAACTCAAAGCTACGTATTGTGGCACGATTCTGTTAATTCGTTCCATTTACATACGAACTCTGAAAAGTTGTATGGCGTCATTCTATAATCATTGTTCGGAAATGAAATTTCAAATTTGCTTCCAGTTGGAGCTATCTTTTTGCAGATGTGGACAGAAAGCAAATCCCAACTTGCATCTTGTATTAAAGTATCCACATACCAAAATTTAAAATTAAAGTGTTGTGTCCTTCTCATTTTCTTGTTCCGAAACAAATATGAATTTGGCCCCCAGGTGATGACGCCAATAGACCTATGAGCGTTTATCGATGAAATGCAGTATAATTTGATACTGATGGCAAGTTATCCACACCCACACTATGAAGTCATCCTTATTTTAAGTCCGAAACGAAATTGGCCCCCACACGGTGCCAATTATGTGCACATAAGGACGAAACAAATACAAACGGGCATCTTGCGGCAGGGTATTTACATACCAAATTTGAGAAGGTTCTGTTTAGCCGTTACCAGTGTCGGCATCTATATGCGCACGTGTATCCACATACCAAATTTGAAAATAATTCGTTGGTCATGTTATTGACCAGAAATGAATTCCAACGTTAGCCGCAAGGTAGCGCCACCTAGGGGCATATGTAAACGAAACACAATTCATAGCAACGCTCGATGGCAAGGCATGCATACATGCATTTAAGTACTTCACTTGAAGAGACTACAATAAGTTGTCCCAATTTTTCTTGCCTAGGCACAATTTTTCAACTTTGTACCCCGGTGGTGTTACGTATGGACGCATGTAGACGAAAAACGATACAAACTGCCATATTGTGGCAAGTTAACCACTTATCCAATTTGAAAAGAATCCGCTTAGTCGTTATCATTTATTGTGCAGAAGGTAAATCCTAAGTTGTCCCACAGGTGGCGTCACCCCTCCACGGATGTGCGCGAGCGATAAGTACAACGACATCGTGTGGCAAGATTAAGGTATCCGTACACCGAATTTGAAAGAATTCGTTGAACCCGTCTCATTTTATTGTTAAAACGAATTTCAATGCTAGCCCTGATGAGGTGCTACCTATGGACATATACGGACGAAACACAACCGAAAGCGAACTAGCAAAGAATCTGTTGAGCCTTTCGAAACATCCGGTCAAATGATATTGACTGGACAGCAGATAGTCCACATACACGTATGAGAAATTCACGATGGCGATAGCAGCCATGAATATTTAACGACACATCCCTGTGAAAAGCATTATCAACCTTGCTCTTGTCTATTTGAAGCCACTACCCAAATTTAAAATCAATTGATACTTACTGTCAAGCGATATTACCCGGATAACAAAAATGTTACGGAACCCGAAATTATGAAATTACAGACGCTCAGTATGCGGCGGGAGACCGTATTCTGGAGAGAAACCGTGTCGCATTTTGTCCAGGCCGGTATGCGTAGTGATCGACTTGGGTCTGGAAGATGACATTTTTAACTTTTGACAGATGAATGGTGTTCCAGAACATCTGATGAATTATTTTATTACTTTTCTTTTCAGTTTGATAGATTATCTATGTTGTGTGATTGATTTACGATCTACCACCACTTCGTCTCATTACCTCTTATCCGCGGTATCCCAATTCTGAATGATGCTTCTGCCTCGTAATTCGGATCACCACAGCTGTGATCAGTTATTGTTTGGGTTTTTTGTCTTCTTCTTTCAGCAACTACTAACTCTGACACTATTTCTGCCACACTACATGAGAACAGTTACCTCCCTTTGTCCACCTCGTTTGCGTATGGAAATTCCTCTGAAGTTTCGACTGATACATGTCCCGATTTCTCGACACCATCTGAAGGCGATCCCACAACCACTGAACAGTCCACACAGACGATGAAAAATGACACAGGTGAGATGTGATAACATCACTCGTAGGGAAAATGCTCTTTTTTTCAGAACACGCATGTGATGGCTTTCAGTGCGGTGCAAAGAAATTGGAACTCTTTTGTGCGAGGAGGATAATATAGTTCATACGCAGAAGTGTACTTGATGTGGACCAGCATCCACTTCTCCTCGCTTTAAAATTTAAAAGATTTTCATCACTTCCTGTGTAGTCTAACCCTAATACAGCTCACGTGAGACAGCTACTTCATAAATGGAGAGTTGCACTGTTTTCACCATTCCAAATCTATTGTCTCGTTAACCCCATCCACCCCAACCCTCATTCCCCTCCTTCCCTACCAAATTTCAAAATGTCACGAGAGGGTGACGATGCAATGGCAATGTTTCTGAGGCAGCAACTTAAAAAACGATATGTGTTGGCAGCAGATGTAGAAATATGTTTTAGCCAGTGGTTTCTGCCAAGCCAATAATAAGAAATATCCCAGTTAGGTCCTTATCAATACTCTTGACTAGACGTTCATCAGGAAAAAAAATTTTAAATGTGTTTTATTCCTTAGGAACAACAAAACAATGAAACACCGAGAAGAATCCTGGAAATTCCAAAATGGAATTGCATGGTTAAGCATTGAGGTATTATGGAACAATCATTTCGTTGTTGTTGCAGTGTTGGAGCTTCTGATAGGGTCTGCTCATTGAAAGGTGTTTCGACCTCGATATTTGGACGGTACGGATGTTAATAGCTAATGACGTTTTTTTCGAATGCTGGTCACATAAGAATTTCGATAAACCGCCTCATATTTTGACATTGCAGTTCCCGTTGCATCGACTAAGACCACGGGAGTAACTACATTCACTCTGCATACCCGGAATGCTTCGTGGAACACGGCGAACCTAGTGTGTCGGTCAAGCGCTGGGAAGCTCGTCAAGGTGGACACACATGAGAAACAGAAACTGGTAGAATACTTCAGACGCAGAGACGAGCAGTGGAGGTTTGTGATATAAGTACAATACACCTGTGATTGCTCTAGACACGGTCTCGGATAATGTGGGACATAAGTGACTTCGACGGAATAGGCCGAGCAGTCGCGAATGATGTGCTTGATCGAGGTATATATGAAGCGAATATTAAATATCGTAATACAGAGAATTGTAATCAACCGAAGGTCGCGAGCTGAAAGATACATATTCTGTTGAATGGTGTCAACACATCATCGTTCTCTTTGGTAAAAACATCATTATCACAGCGGAATGGTACTTAACAGAGAACAAGTCTTCTTTATATACGGTTTGATTTTTAAAGCCAAAAAAGCCCTCAGACGATATCAATATTCAAATCTTCGCAATTTTTGCGATTGCTACATCTCTATAGGGTGCTGGTTAATTCTATAAGGCATTATGCCCCCACCCAAACTTTCTACCCAATAAATAGCTCAAAGCCATTTTCGTTCAAATCAGATAATTGTTTCCTAATTTGCTTTTGCGGAAAAAAATGCATAAATAAAAAGAATTTGCCCGAAAAATCGACAAAAAAACCGCATTCTTTATAATAGATATGGTGTCACTGTGACGTCATCATGGATTTTGTTACAAATTCTAGTAGAGCTTCTGGGAAGTTTCAGCCCCACACTCAACTCAAGTGCTAACAAAAATCGAGAGGAATATAATTGAGTAGATCCAGAAACGATTGGGTGATCCATCGTTTCTGGTGACCGACGTGTCATTTTTGGTGCCCCTTACTTGGATGTCGGGATACCCAGCACCTTTCGATGTTTTAATCTGGAACACAACTTTTCTATTGTCATCAATGCCATCGACGATAGAACATTAGACCCGTGCCATCCAGCGACAATCTATTTTAAAAGCTTTTCATGATCGAAATAATAGTCACGTTGTGTAGATATATGTGTTCGACGAAGAGCCGACAAGCTTTGGAAGAAGACAGCATGCGTCGACATGAAGAAACAAAAAACTGAGATTTTTAAAGAACAGACGCCTACATGAAATATATCCCAGAAAGCTTTGCTCAAGTTGAAATTGTGCCGATCACAAAACGATCAACATACAAATATTTGTCCTTCCAGTGCAAAACCGCTCAGCCATGATTGTCAAAGACGGCTGGTTGTCCTGAAAAGCATGAGGACTATTCGAATAATGAACATGATAGGCCTACTAGAACGTGTACTGTTTTCTCTATCGGTTTTAAGTATGACCGTCTAGGGTGTAAGATTACCGAATTCTCAATTTCTTGTCTCCGGAATGAGCGAAAAAACAGATAATTATCAGGAAAAATCAGATAATTACCAGGAAAATTTTCAAATGCACAGTCTCGCTTCTATTGGGCAGATCAACGTTAGTATACATATACGCCGTCGTCGTTATCTTCAATGCCGAATAGGTCGCCCTGTCATCCTGATGTTTAGTTGAAAGTAGGGGCATCTCAGTAGGCCCTACTTACATACGATGACATGTGTATAGAAAATGTAGTGGGAACGAATTTGTAAGCATTCGATGAACAGAGTTACTTCCCTTAATGTATGTGTTCTGTCACTTTTTTGTGGTGAAATGTGATGACTTATATTTCAGGTCTGTGGAATTCTATTGGATTGGAATGTTTAAGCAGAACGGGGAACATCGATGGGCGGGAGACTGTCTCGTACACGTAAATGATAGCTGGAGTAACTGGACTGGTGGTGAACCAGACCGAGACCAGCATCGTTGTGTTCAGAGCTCCATCCAGTCGATGAAATGGGGTGCATCTCCGTGCACTGATAAACTACAATTCATCTGCGAGAACTATAAGCAAGGTTAGTGGTCTATCATGATTGATTTTTCAGTCGTTGTTAGCACCATGTCATAGAAACGAACCTAGCTATCTGACAGCTGGAATTATCTGATCATCAAACACTTTTCAGCAGACATACGAGGCCCACAAAATATTCCAAGCGGGAAAATTACCTGACTGAAAATTGTCCAACCCTTATTTGCCTGCCGCACGTCCTGGTCCCGTCTCACAATCACTATATTTCGAGGCCCACAAAATATTCCAAGCGGGAAAATTACCTGACTGAAAATTGTCCAACCCTTATTTGCCTGCCGCACGTCCTAGTCCCGTCTCACAATCACTATATTTATTCGTTCTATTAAACTCAATACTGAAGATGTCATTTATCGACCGTAGTTTCACATTCCAACTACTTTGGGACATGTTTATAAGTCCTCTCCTGTGTAGATTTCCAAGTTTGTGTGTGATGGAGAATGTGTTTGACGATTTGTCCCCTTGCGACGGACTCGCCAGTAATATCCTCATCAAATCCAGAAATTTTCTGTCGCGTTATACAATTTACATTCCCTCTATCGTCGAACATTGTTTTCCTTTTGCAGAGTTACCGTTATAAAGTACCGGTACTGCCAGAACATTGCCTATTAAGTGTAGCTCATACGTTGCAGTTCATATGTCAATATAATGCATGTATAATGATAGACCTTGATCACTCACTCTGTAAGATAAAATTGTCAACATATGTATATATAGGCCTATACCAAGGGATGTTAAATTAGCACAAAAGTTCTTGACATGGATGCGTAGTATCAATTACGAACGAAACCCGAATGATTGTGCTGTAATTACGCAGCATTTGCATCATTCAGATATTGATAGATAAACAAAATCACACACAGGTTTTTTAGCATAATCCTTTTCATTTGAAAACCCTAAATATGATCATTGTTGTTTTCGTTTTCATTTGGTGGAACAAAGTTTTCTCAAAGAGCCCAATGTCCTGAGTTGAAAACTTCAGTTCTTTTAAGGGGAACTCAAGTTATCGAAGAGAGAATTAAGCTACAGTTAAAGATCTAGGCAATTCAGCTGACAATCTCCAGTTCATTACTACCTACGTATTTCGGTTCATATTTCGTGTAATTCACGAACAAAGTGGAAAATGACGTACCTGGTTAAAGCGATGGCTCTGTACTGATGGCTTTACAGTAACACAAAAGCCCGAATAACAAACTTAACCAAATTTCTTTCTCATAACCCCGAAAATTCCCACTTGTGTCGATAGAAAAGGTGACTTATCAGACCGAAAATCAAATATTTCGACTGGGAGTCTAGGTACATGTAATACATTATTTCTATGGCCTCCCCCTAATTATTTTTCTTACCCCTTAAGCTAGGGGGCTGAAACTTACAACACTATACTCTTGGGTCAAGCTCTATAAGAAAATGTAAAAAACATCCGAGATGGCCGCCTTGATGACGTCACAGTGACGTCATTTTCAAAAACGGCATTTTTGGTCGATTTTTCGGTCGGATTTTCCGAATTTTTTATTTATGCAATTTCTCCGCAAAGACTGCATGTTCCTCTGCTAGGGGGTTATGCAAATGGCCTCAAAATGACCCCAATAAGATAAACTATAAAGTCAAGGAGTTTCAGCACTCCATTTTTTGTCGTTCCGGAGATAGCGCAGAAAGTTTGGTAGGGGGGCCATTTCGCCCCGGCCAGGTAGGGTTAGCGTACATCTCCCATTTGAAAAGTCCAGAAACCACGCGTGAAGAGACTAACTACATGTATATCGGATAGAAATTTGTTACACCACTATTTATCAATGAGCGCGTTAGTGCATCGAAGAGAGAATTAAACTACAGTTAAAGATCTAGGCAATTCAGCTGACAATCTCCAGTTCATTACTACCTACGTATTTCGGTTCATATTTCGTGTAATTCACGAACAAAGTGGAAAATGACGTACCTGGTTACAACGATGGCTCTGTACTGATGGCTTTAGAGTAACACAAAAGCCCGAATAACAAACTTAACCAAATTTCTTTCTCATAACCCCGAAAATTCCCACTTGTGTCGATAGAAATGGTGACTTATCCGACCGAAAATCAAATATTTCGACTGGGAGTCTAGGTAATACATTATTTCTATGGCCTCCCCCTAATTATTTTTCTTACCCCTTAAGCTAGGGGGCTGAAACTTACAACACTATACTCTTGGGTCAAGCTCTATAAGAAAATGTAAAAAAAATCCGAGATGGCCGCCTTGATGACGTCACAGTGACGTCATTTTCAAAAACGGCATTTTTTGGTCGATTTTTCGGTCGGATTTTCCGAATTTTTTATTTATGGCATTTCTCCGCAAAAACTGCATGATCCTCTGCTAGGGGGTTATGCAAATGGCATAAAAATGACCCCAATAAGATAAACTATGAAGTCAAGGAGTTTCAGCACTCCATTTTTTGTCGTTCCGGAGATAGCGCAGAAAGTTTGGTAGGACTTTTCGCTCCCCCCAGGCCAGGTAGGGTTAGCGTACATCTCCCATTTGAAAAGTCCAGAAACCACGCGTGAAGAGACTAACTACCTGTATATCGGATAGAAATTTGTTACACCACTATTTATCAATGAGCGCGTTAGTGCACAAGCACATTGTATAACCCAACCTAAAACCCACAGCGAAAACAATATTACAGCTCCGAAGGAAACTGGCAATTTAATTGCCTCTTGGTATGGATATTCTATTTCCTTCACACCAAAATCCGCAACGAGTTTCGTGACATGTGTTAATTTCCCAAGGATAGGACAAAGATTGCATCAATTCTGTTAAAAATGGCTTGCTATGTCCCTACCTACATAGCTGAAAAGGAAATGCTGAAACTCAGAAAACACGATCATGGTCCCCATGACAAACTCTATGTCGAAGTGGACCGTTTTATCAAAAAGTATTCCCAATATGTTCCTACTCAGCAAGTACACGACATCAATGTGTGTTCTAGAATTTATCAACGGGTCCAACACTGGAGCGATATGCAACAGTTGAGAAAAATTGACGACGTCTGGCGACTACAAAGCAACCATATGACTCCACACGAAAGCAGCCCTCGGCACCTAACATTCAGACCCGGGAATACGGTGGATTCTCGGACGTAGCCTTCGTATCTCAGCCGCGCTTTTATTGCAGCTGTTCATGTTGAGACTATGAAGTATCCACACGGCTCCTATCACCTGTTTAAGCGGAATTACATACGCTAGCTCGGGAGATGTGATGAGAGATCAGCTCAAATAACTCCTCTGATGTTATTGGATGAGCATCGTGGACGTCTGATCGAGTAAACGCATCAACATGTGGTAAGCCTGGTAAATGCAAGAATACCCAGGAAAACTAACCTGTAATGTCCGACGTCGTACGGCTTAAATTTGCCACCAAAACAATAAACCTACATATATTTGCCGAGAGACATGTACAAAGGTTGAACCTCGGGAGGTAACAGTCCACCAGCAGAATCCTAACATATACATGTAATTAATTGAATACGGTGGATTCTCGGACGTAGCCTTAGGCACCTTTTCCAATTATCGTTCGCGAATGAATCGTTTATTTCGTCAAATTTTCTCGGAAGTCGCGATTTTCCAAGGCGCGAGGGAATGGTTTTTTTTCTTCAAAATAAACGATTCATTCGCGATCGCTGTTCGAATGGTTTTTTTTTTCTGTTGGCAATCGTTTTTCAATCGAGAAAATTCTCGCGAATAAAAAGCGATATCGCGATTCAATCGCTTTTTAATCGAGAAAATATAAACGATTGAAAAAAAACGATTGAGGATTATAGCCGAAAGTAGTACGCCATTGGTTCAGCCTGAACCGCATATACGTTCGAGTTTCTAACACTTCAGTCAGACTATATAAAGTTCGACCATTTTTTCTTCTTCCTTTTCCATTCTTTGCCTAGTGTAAAACTATAGCGTGTTTCTGTTCAGTTGGCGGTTATATAGATACGATGGGGATATTGAAAGAAATTGAAAAAAAAAATCTATATATATACATAGGAATAATGGTTATGCATATAATTATAACTTCATATTTACATATATTTTGTACGGGACACAGGCCCGGATATGGTCAGATTGGGTCATTTGCACTTGCAATTTCGTCTGCTATTTTGAGTATTTCTGTGTTTTAAAGCTGGTATTATTCCAGATTTCTTGTGTAGTATTTTTCGTGAACGTTTTTGGCATCTGTGCGGGCTGAAATTTTCAGTTGATTCGTCAGATTTTCGCTGTACGCGTGGTTTTTTGTCCTACGATCACCATTTTCCTTGTGTAGATAGATGGCGCTGTATTGAATATAACATTGTCATACGGGGTTTTTGAGTCTTCGAAAGCACTTAATTATTAATATATAGCGCGGGCTATTTGTACAAATTTTCACAACTGGTTAATCCAGTAAGAGATGAAATTATATAATATTCAGTTGGTTTTTGGCTTGCAATTCCCTTTGGAATCATTCATAGTTCATTTATCAAAATGTCAAATTAAAATAAAAAGTATTGTACATATGCGAATCCAACCGTTATATGCGATTCAATCACCATTGTGATATGTATTTGATATAAATATGAAATCACTGCCGCGAGTATTCTTATAATAAATAAAATTAACTTGATGGTGATTTTTTTAACTTATTCACATCTCAATAGTTTAAAAACTGTACCAAAACATGAATGGATACCCTTTCCTAATGTATGTTTTACTATAACAAAATCTACATATTTAATTACACTATTTTTCACCTTAATTAACCTAGAAATTCTCGGCTGGAGGGCTAAGCTTTTCTGGGTTATCGCCATGCGCCCATTCACACCTCTATCAAGCCTGTGCCGTAATCATTCTGATAATGCAATGAACGACGAACTCAAATCCACTTATGACCTGTACCCGGTATTTATAAAAACAAGATATTCTGACTATCATCCTGTATTGTTTATACCAAGTTGGATGAATATATGAGGAAATTATCGAAAGTATGAAGGGAATGACTGAACATTAATACATTGTCGACTCACACGATTATTAAATAAACATGTAATTTTGTCATTTACGCTTCGCCAGAGTAAATCTGAGCGCGAACGTCACAGGAAGCATGGTACAGGTATGTGTATAGATATTTCCAGCATACGCCCTACTTCGGCTTGCAGGAGACTATAGATCGTGAATCATATATATTATCCGGTTATCTTACGCATTTGTACAGTAAAGTATAGTAATATAGGTTTTCCATCGACAAATCCGCAACCAGCATTAAATGTAGTTCGCAGTTCGAGGATAGAGCGGCGTACGACGGCAACACGGCCTATGTGTCAGATATCACTCCGCCTCAGGATTCCCTCGCACCTTGAAAAAAACCGATTCCCTCGCGATTGAAGATTCGCGATCAAGAACGGATCGCGCATGGGTAAACGATTTAAAAACGATATCGCGTGAGAATGGTTTTTTTCAGAAAAGGTTCAATCGTTTTTTCTCATTTTTTTTCTCGATATCCTCGCGACTGATTCACGAATGCTCGTTTTTCAATCGAGAAAATTGAAGAAAAATCGCGACTGAAGAAAAAACGAATAATGGAAACGATCCCTTAGTGTCTCAGACGCGCTTTTGTTGCAGTTGTTCATGTGGAGACTATGAAGTATGTACTATGAAGTAAAAAACAGAGGAATATGCAGCTGATATATAAACAATGCGATACTTGATCAATTGAGAAAATGTGACGAACCAATAATAACATAGGCAGCAATTGTAATCGAGTGGCAATAAGACACGTGACTGTTATATGTGATTGATTAGCAATAGGACAAGCGACCAATTGCGACCAATTACACAATAATGGATATATCGATGCATAGATGAACGCGTTGTCGTGAACATCAGATTTTATATTTAAATAATGATTGTGTCCAGTCGTTCAAACGTTGTTCGTTAAAGTTCAAACAATTATACTTGCCATCAGTTTTCCGAGATTCCGAATTGTCGTCATCGTGATCTCTAATATGCGTCTCGATATATCGTAAGACTCCTCAATCACTCCTACACGTAGCCTCGATAGCCCCCCGCGGTTTCTGGCTGGTTTCATCACTATGTCTGTCGACAACAGAACAACTAGAAACGGGATCTCGATGAACTATACAAACACTCATCAATACAAGAATTTTCAAAAGAGTGAATGCCGTCGTACAGACGCTCATCTAACAATGATAGAGAAAAGGCCCCTGAAGGTATGGTTTATAATTACTTTTCCATAAACAAACACTTCGTAAGAAGGAACCTCTGTCGAGCCTCATGGGGCACCTTTATAACATATATATGACGTTAGGAAACTTCGAGCATGACTGAATTACAACACATATAAGGGAAGTGGGAAGAGGTGCCGACATACTGACAGAGTCACATGGCTTCACAGTCTAGTCTTCTGGTTAACCTATTCTAAAGCACATATCAAGAATCTAACGATTTGTGATATGAGTTGTATCTCAGGTACGTCATACGAATAGGAAATGCTACATAGAGGATACCAACTGTTTCTTGACGAATACCATAAATATTTCATCGAGTGGGGTGAGAAAATGCCAATTTTCTCACCCCACCAGATGAAATATTTATGATATTCATCAAGAAACAGTTGATTTTCTTTTTATTATATACTTCTGTTGTACTACTTTATCCTGGATGTTTGGAAATATTAAAATAATTGAGGTTTTGTGTGGCTTTTCGACTGAAGGTAAACAGAGACATTGAATATCTTCACCCTGACGCCACTCACGGACTACTTTGCCCTCAACAAATCGCACGTGCTACAACTGCAAACGAATTTCTTTCAGTCGGGTATGTTGCACTTTAGTATCGATGGCATCCAGCAGATCTAACTCATTTTGTTAGCTTTGTCCTCCAAATAAACGACTTTCATGCAAACATCCGACCACTCCCCTTCCCACCCCCAACCGGCAGAAAAGCACGGTCGATCTTTTGTCGAGTCGGGCTTGTCTCGCTGTCTACACCCACTGTCTCATGCAGGCAGGACTGACGCGCTGGTTCTTCTTGACCACCCTGGTTGGCCACGATACAGTGTTTCTCTTTGCACGGAATATTTTCATTTCAAACAAAATCTACATTCGCCCTTAATTTCGTTCATGTCTACCCAAACAGCACAATTTTCATTTAGCGAAATGGAATGATTACGATAAGTTATAGCCAGATCATTTAGATTTACCGGTCGTTGTTGTTGTGCGGAGCTTCGACGGTGGAGTGATCCTTGTAATTTGGTCGGAATGTGAATGAATACCGGTACTCACTGACAAGCGCTCACTGTCGTTCAATTGAGTTGTTTTTCGTGTTTTCTCATCAACTTTGGTGTGATATATTCATCATATGATCTCAATTTCTAGCGTTCGACTGGTGAATGCGTTTTATTTTGCCGTGCTAGTTCGTGTTGCACTCTGCACTGCTCTGGTCAGTGACTCAGACCTCTCAGCGTCGCTATTCGAGAGTGTAGGTGCACCTAGCTAAATAATATATAGCCCTAACGAGTATGAGGGCTATAGGTCGGCCCCAGTCACCTCGAGCGAGGGTTTTAGATAATTTTATTACGAATCACCCACCTCTGAAACTGCCGTACATCTAATCTTTATCCCCTCCTGCGCACTATTTTAAAATCTTGCGCACTATTGTGAAATAGTAACGCAAATATCGTCGTCTGAATTTTCCAGTCGACAACTTCCACTTTATACGCGGCATGTTCAATTGCAAACGGCCTAACACACATATACCGTGACGTCACCAACATGGCGCGTAGAGAGTTGAAGTTTTCGACTGGAAAATTCAGACGGCGATATATGCGTCACTATTTCACAATAGTGCGCAAGATTTAAATTTAAAATAGTGCACAGGAGGGGATAGAGATTTGATGTACGGCAGTTTCAGAGGTGGGTGATTCGTAATAAAATTATCTAAAACCCTCGCTGGAGGTGACTGGGGCCGACCTATAGCCCTCATACTCGTGAGGGCTATATATTATTTAGCTAAGGGTGCACCCGTACGTGACCAGCAGTTGTATTGTCGTCATTCCGGGTATTTCTTATTCATTTAATACCGGTCAGTGTTTTATTTCCTGTCATAATTTGGTCATCATAAGGCATAATAATATACAAATCCTTCCCAAATATTTGGTTTCTTTTTCTCTGGCGCATAAACCTGGTGGGATTTTGGTCAGTTGCCCTATCACTGTGACCATGGTGACGTATTTGTGCGCTAATATCGATATCTTCACTGCTTGTGACGTCATTTGTCATATCGTCACAGTGATGATATATCTGGTATCATCACTGCAGTGAAAATATCGCATTTATTCAGTTGATAATTTTCACTATCTCATCACCAAGTATATAATAAACCAAGTTATTCTCACAAAGGAAGATAAAACTTGAAAGCTAAAAGATTTGCACAAGTGGCACAACAAGGCATATTTACAAAAAAGGTCCAGTAGTATATAGCCGGGTTTAACCCTCAACTTGACCTTTAATCTCAGAAATTTGCATATCACGTGACAGAGGTCAAAGGTCATTGAGTGCACTTGACCAGTATCCTTTGTCTCTTGGATCATGTTTACACATGTTAGGGTTTTTCCCATCACGTGCGGTATGACGTCACTTCCGGTCTGTCGGGCCTCATTGACCTTTGACCTCAGAAATTTGCATATCACGTGACAGAGGTCAAAGGTCAATGAGTGCACTTGACCTGTATCCTTTCTTCTTGACCTTGGATCATGTTTAGACATGTTAGGGTTTTTCCCATCACGTGCGGTATGACGTCACTTCCGATCTGTGTAAATGGGGCCTGTGAATAGGACATGTACTGACCTGTCTGTGGGGTTTTTCCCTACAATATCGTTCACTTTCGTGTGTTTCCGGTGCGAAGGGTACGGTGAGAGGCGAACAAGATAGGCCATGTACTGTCTGTGGGGTTTTTCCCCGCCAGAATTTCGCTGTCGTCTGCTTGTCACGTGCAGAACACCTGGCTCCCCGAATTGCAACATTGTTGCGCGTTCGATTGCAAGATGATAGGCCATGTACTGTCTGTGGGGTTTTCCCCGCCAGAATTTCGCTGTCGTCTGCTTGTCACGAACACCTGGCTCCCCGAATTGGAACATTGTTGCACGTTCGCTACAATGTTGCGAAGATGTCACGGAGATCACCGAAGAGACACGGAGGTGCCCGAAGAGACACGGAGATCCCCGAAGGGGGCGAGAAGGGCCCCTATACGATTGGGTCGTATGAGGTATCAATGTGAAGCATTCGTAAAGGGGCATCCGATGGGGTGGGTGTGGGGTTGAAATATCGTCATTCTGCGCATGCGCGGTTAACCAAGGGTATGGAAATAGACGTTTTGGGGTCTAGGGGAGCCCCTAATGGTCCGATGGAGACCAGTGAGGTATCAATGTGAAGCCTGTGTGAGGGGGCATCCGATGGACTGGGTGTGGGGTTGGAATATGGTCATTCTGCGCATGCGCGGTAGACCAAGGGTATGGAAATAGACGTTTTGGGGTCTAGGGGAGCTACTAGTGGGTCGATGGAGTCGTATGAGGTATCAATGTGAAGCATTCGTGAAGGCGCATCCGACGGGCTGGGTGTGGGGTTGAAATATCGTCATTCTGCGCATGCGCGGTAGACCAAGGGTATGGAAATAGACGTTTTGGGATCTAGATGGGTCCCTAATGGACCGATGGGGTCGAGTGAGGTATCAATGTGAAGCCTATGTGAGGGGGCATCCCACTGGGTGGATGTGGGGTCGGAATATCGTCATTCTGCGCATGCGCAATAGAGAAAGGGTATGAAAATAGACGTTTTGGGATGTAGGTGAGCCCCTAATGAGCCGATAGAGTTGAGTGAGGTATCAATGTGAAGCCTATGTGAGGGGGCATCCGATTGGACTAGGGTCTCGGCCGTTGTCCACATTCTGCGCATGCGCAGACAGGGAATTCTGGGAAAAGGGTGTGGAAATAGACGTGTTAGGGTTTAGGTGAGCCCCTCATGATCCTATGGTGTCGTTTGAGGTCTTATTTTGAAGCTGTCGTGAGGGAGCATCCGCCTGGGCTAGTGGTTCGTCCGTGTTCAAGAGTCTGCGCATGCGCAGTCTGGTCGTAGTATAGAAAGCAGGCATGTTGGGGGATGCGTGGGGGTGTGTTTTAACCCACCACTATGGGTCCATGGTTGTGGTTGGGTGGTGTGGGTTCTGCGCACAGACGTCACTTCCGGGTTTCACTAAAACTACCTTCGAACACAGAAGAGTTCCAATGTTCCCCTTAGACGTAGGGTCCGGATGTTTCACCTCCAGGTTTTCTCCCGGCCCGGCCGGCCCGCCCCGCCCCGCCCCGCCCCGCCCCGCCCCGCCCCGCCCCGCCCCGCCCCGCCCCGCCCCGGCCGCAGCGCGCGCGCGGGGGTTCTCCGACCGCGCGCGCGCGCGCGAGCGGCATCACCGGAAGTGCGCGGGTGAATTTCGGATTATCCTAGGCCACTGATTGGCTAATACGGTGTTGAAAGCCAGTTTTCACCAAAACCCCACATGTCTGTCATAGCCTTCATGCATTATACTCATATAGAAAACACACACAAGACAAGGTTTTGTTTTTGGTGAGATCTCATTTTGTTTCTCACTTGTAACTTGTAACTCCTCGTCAAATGTTGGAATGCCCGCTCGTAACCTAGACCAAAACATGTACTTGGTCTGTGGGCTGATTTCATTGGCTCTCTATTTTACTGCAGTGCTCTTGCATTGTTTTCTGGACATTGATGGGTTACATATGGCCCCATCCTAGGCCACTGATTGGCTACTTTTCTCATTCATTGACCGAATCCCCACATATCTGTTATAGCCTTCATGCACTATGCTCATATAGAAAACACACAAGACAGGGGTTTTTGGTGAGATCTCATTTTTTTTATTCAGTGAACAACAACAACGTGAGAACAACCACGTGAAAACTGAAGCCCAGAACAGGGGGCTTGTACATTGAAAGAACTGAAGCCCAGAACTGGGGGCTTGTACATTGAAAGAACTGAAGCCCAGAACAGGGGCCTTGTAAACTTAAGCCCAGAACAGGGGGCTTGTACATTGAAAGAACTTAAGCCCAGAACGGGGCTTGTACATTGAAATGATGGACGGCCCAGTCATATACGAGTACATCGCGGTCCTCGGGCTTGGGGTACTCGTCAAACATCTGTACGATGGTAGATAAGGTTCTTCCCCGGCATCGATGGTACAGGTAAAACAAGCAATATTGTCCGCACACGCTACTGGTCAGGCTTTGCAACGTTTGACTGTTCCAACACCACGTCTCTGTGCCTTGATCCATGAAGTCTGTTAAATCGGGATGGAGGGGTGGCTGGCCGTACGGGTCAAAGTATTCGCCCTGCTGTTCTGTCAAGTACACGGCCACCCAATGTTCAACGGGCCGATTTATCGGGTCCGTGTTGAGAACGTATGCAGCAGTATACACACGGTCTAATGGGAACACATCTCGGGCGAACAACCCTTGAAAGACCATACGTGTCCCTGGGTCATTCTCCAGCACGGTGGTTATCTGGTCTGTATCCATGTTAGGTGGAAAAGTCACACAAGACGTTGCGCGCCTTGTCCACTTGGATGATGTTGTCAAACTCGGCGTAGCAGATCACATTGACGGTGGTCCCGAGGGCTCGTGCAAAGTGCATTTCCAACCGTAAATTGCCTTGCTTGGCCAGGGCCAGCTGATGGTCGTTCTCTAAGGTGGGGGTCAGATCGAAACAGAACAACGTGTATCCGTTCGCGTAGTCCTCCCGACTGATCATATTCCCTTCGTCCTGGTTGATTTGACCGGTGGCTGTAAACAGGCTCTGATAGGCTCGAATGAAATTCCTCCGCCCAAAGTTCGGGGTTAAGGCCGTGGCTGGCACCTGTTGTCCATCCACATGCAGGGCCACAAAATTGATGCCGAAATGTTTAAAGTCAAACAGATTCTCTGGGTAGGCTCCACTGAAACTGGTATTTTCCACACAGGCCAGGATCAATCTCTTGGGTAGTTCCCCCAGGAACAGGTTTTCTTTGTTGGCGCTCATATTTCCAGCAGACACAGAGAACACTTTTGTTTGTACACGTCGGATAGGGTACTGGGCTGGTTTTGTTTCCAAGGCTTTCATGTGTCCCAATTGAACGGCTGGATTCGGTTTCACTTTTCGGACATACAGGACTGCGTCTTGGATAACAATCTTATAGTCAGCCGCATGCCCATCTACGTTAGTGGCCATGAAGGCGAAGGTCGGAGGCGCCCGTATCAGTCGGATTTTGATGGGGATCTTGTTCAAGAGGTACCGGTCTTGCATGAACATGTCTGCGTGTAGCCGACCCATGAGATCCACCGAGGCACCGTTCGCAGTGAAAGCCTTCCGTTTGTTATATCCCACATTGTCCACCGTGTCCATGTGCTCGGGTGTGTCCTGGTAGAATAAAGCAGCTGTCAGCTGAGATTTTTTAGCCTCTCGGCCATACGACAGCAGTGTCTCGATGTAGGCTCGATAGGGGTACGTGTTGGTCGAGTCACTGATGAGTTTGTCGCTGAGAAATATATCCACCTGTTGAAACATCGAGTGCAGCCAGAGATTCGTCGGGCCCACCGTTGCAGCTTGGATGATTCTGGAGCCATCCCTATTGACCACCTTGGCTTTCACATACAAGTATGTATGGGCTAAATCCACATAGGCCGTATCTGCATTACTGATGGTGAACTCGATGGGCCCGGTTTCGTTGATGCTGGAGAGCGGGAGATGCTCCACCCATAATCCTTGTTCGACACTGGTCTGTGTGGGCGGCACGGTCCACAAATCAAATTCACTGTTGGTGGAGGGACAGGACTCTGCGTGGATCAAGGACATGTTTAAGAAAAGATATCTTGGGTCTTCGATGTGCGTCGTCGCTGGGTCGGTCGTCGACTGGTGCGTGGTCTCGGTGGGGCAGCTCTTTTATTCCCTACGGTGCGTTGTACTTTGGCCACCAAGACGCCTCCCGCTTCTTTGGCCCGCCGTTTCAAGGCTTCTTTGGGTGCCGTACCCCCCAAGACATCACTGGCCACTTGCAGTCCACTGCGTACCGCTTGTTTGCCGATTGCTTTCACCCCACGCGTCACCAAGGGCAGGAACGTTTTGACGATGCTCCCGAGTATGTTCCCCAGCCCATGTCCTCGTTGCATGCGTGTACCACTAAAGACGGGAAGGCCACCCCCGGCCTGGTGGGCATAATAGTCCATATAGCTGCGTGCATCGCACTCGTAAGGGACCTTCATTATACACAGTGGGTAGCACGTGCTTGTCGAAAATGAAGTGTCAGCATCACTTTTCCTCGTTCGAATGCCATCGGTTGTCCCGTGTCATCTCTTATATCCACCGTGATAGTGTTGATGTCGGTTTGTCGTACGGGTAGGTAGAGCATGTGGGTGAAACTGTGGGGACTTGATCTCCATACGTCTTTTTAATGGGGACCACCCGTAACAGAGGTGTGTTGATATCGCCCACTATGTGGTTGTCGACTACGTCCGAGTCCGTACATACCCGACTTCATATCCATCGGGATCTGGCCATGGTCCTCGGATGGACCCGTGTAGGTCGCGTGAGCGAGACCCAGCATTTGCTGTACGATAAGACTCAGTACGACACTCACGTTGGTGGTGAGGAGGATCTGTGCCTTGTCGTTGTGTGCGTTGTAATCGAAGTCCACGTGATTCTTGAAGGGAAAGGATTTGATGGGTTTTGAAGTATTCGTGACCTCCCGTAGAGCCTTATAATGCAACAGTCTTGTCAGCCCACCCATGAACTCCTTGGGGGTATCGTATTGGCCTTCGAGGAGGGTGAGTCGGGTGTTTTTGCCTTCGTAGGTCACCTCGTACCACACTTCATTGGCTCGCACGTTGTACCACGAGTAAGCGTATTGGATATCCAC
>JAVTVY010005091.1:0-40841 GCA_036873755.1 Hanleya hanleyi | reverse complement strand
TCGCCATTTGAGTATTTTATCCCATAAGGAGTCAGAGAGCTGGACGTGTCATACATAAACCAACCTCGGGCGACATTTAAACGTACAGACAAATATTACACCCCAGGTCCATACATGTACTAAGTGCAACATCTATAGGGAGCACAACAGATCGCCGTTAATAGCCCATACAGGCGTCATGCGCGATATTCCAACATAGGCATATAGGCAGCTGTGCAATTTCAAGCAAATGGTAGTATCTAAAGTTATTATGACATGAGCGGTACAAAAGCTAAGGCAGCTGCCAAAACACAGACAGGAGTTAGAGCCAACCAATGTCTGAACTTCTTTCTCTTTCTAGATTTGAAAATGTACCATTTGCAAACGTCATGTAGATCGATAAAACAATCACAGAATGTGATGCGGCGTTATATGGGTATGTAGTTCCCATGTGATGTAAACTAAACCAACACTCATACGCTTTTCTCCTTTCGAAAATGAGAGGGATCTGAGAAAGTCCGTTTTATGTTGATAATATAGGCCCTATATCGTTGAGTATACTAGCATAAAACTTGCATTGCATATTACAGATTTCAGAATATCAACTTTAGTATCCGATTATAAGTTTTTAATGTTATACAGGTAGAACTGAACCATTCAGATTGATTGATACACTTCAGTAATCTGTTTCAATGCATTGCCAGTCGAATGACGCAGACACCTGTTTAATCCGGCCGCCAGTGTGATTCAATGTACATATTCGGTCGAACTCGCTTACCCCCCATTGCTATCCTAAGTTTTTCGGATTGCTGATTATACAATTCCCGTAACTTTTAGGTTAACTCAGTGATCGTGTAGATGTCATGAGGAAGGGCAACAACCACTCCATCAATACTGTGGCCATTCAAAGATGAAAAATATTATAATATGTAAATATAGTTTTCGCACTAAAGATTGTTGTTAGATGCAAGTCTATTTGTCCATCTCCATAGCTCCATGACGACACAAGAGAAAACTGATCTACTAGATGCTTGGGAGCACGATCATGGATAATTTTCCACATTAAATTACACTTATTACAATTAATTTTTGATAGACACTCATAAAACTAAGCTCAGATAGCAAGTCCTTGGAATGACTGCGGGGATGACTATTTAAAACAATTTTGGATTCATTGGAGTCTTGCAACATAAGTTTTCGGAGAATTTCCCCACACATTTGAACAATAGTCAAAGTGAGGGAGTAGCAAGGATTGAAATAAGATTTAGCGCGTTTTGATATCAATGTAAGGAGATACTCTTTTCAGGACGCCAATCGATCTGTTTAATTTTTTCACCATTTTGTCAAAATGGTCCTTACATTTGAGGTTTGGTCGAGAACAATACCAAGATATTCCAGGTTTTCAACTTGGGAGATGCTTTCATTGTTAACAATTAAACTAAGATCTTGGTTTGGCATCCTGAGTCTCTTAGCACTGCTACAGACAATCATACAATTAGTTTTCCCTGTGTGTAGTGATAGTTTGTTCGCCTTCAGCCATTCATATATATTGAACAATTCAGATTGTAAAACTGATTTGATATTGCTGAAGTCATCGTTTGCATAATAAAAAGTAGTGTCGTCGGCATACATGTTTACTTGGGCAAACGAAAAACAGGAAGATAAGTCGTTTACATAAATAACAAAGAGTAGCGCACCAAGGATCGAGCCCTGTGGTACGTCCGTGTTAACAATTAAAGGATCGGACTCCATCCCGTTCACGACAGTATACTGAATTCTGTCAGACAGGTAGTTTTGGAACCAATTTAGTGCCAGATCTGTCACCCCATAGTAATAAAGTTTGTCTAGCAGGATGGAGTGGTTCACAGTGTCAAATGCCCTCCTCGGGTCGAGGGATACAAGACCTACAGTCTTTCGTTTATTCATAGCCTCTGTCAGGTTTTCAGTTACTCTCAACAGACTAGTTTCCGTCGATCGACCTTTACGAAAACCAGACTGTGCTGTGTTCAAGAAGCTGTTCACTGAAAGGTACTCATAAAGCTGACACTGTACCAGACGCTCAAGAACTTTAGACAGTATGGGGAGTATAGAGATTGGGCGATAATTTCCAGGATCCATTTTGCTTCCTTTCTTGAACACAGCACTCACCTTAGCACTTTTCCATTCATTAGGTATTTTTCCCATACTAAGCGATTTGTTAAAAATGAATGTCAAACTATTAGAAATAGCAAGAGCTGCTTTGGTAAGTAATTTGGCTTGATAAGCCAGTGGCTTTCTTGCATGACAGATACTTTAGCAAATAAAGAACATCGTTTTCAGATACAGAATTAAAAGAAAATATCTTCGTCTGATTGGGTAAGTATTTGCGAAGGTAGGACATATAATGCATAAAAGATATAGCAACGCTATTAGCAAGGTTGACATCAATATCGACAAAGAAGGAGTTAAATATGTTAGACATACTTGTTGGATCTGATATAGTGTTGCCTTCTATATCTAGACTAGTACTAGTGATACACGATAGCTCCCGTTTAGGTAACAGGTCTTTAAGGCACCGTTTCCAATTATCGTTCGCGAATGAATCGTTTATTTCGTCAAATTTTCTCGAAGTCGCGATTTTCCAAGGCGCGAGGAAATGGTCTTTTTTCTTCAAAATAAACGATTCATTCGCGATCGCTGTTCGAATGGTTTTTTTTCTGTTGGCAATCGTTTTTCAATCGAGAGAATTTTCTCGAATAAAAAGCGATATCGCGATTCAATGGCTTTTTAATCGAGAAAATATAAGCGATTGAAAAAAAAACGATTGAGGATTATAGCCGAAAGTAGTACGGCACGGTTCAGCCTGACTGACCCGCATACACGTTCGAGTTTCTATATCATAAACACTTCAGTCAGACTATAAGTTCGATCATTTTTCTTCTTCCTTTTCCATTCTTCTTTGCCTTGTGTAAAACTATAGCGTGTTTCAGTTCAGTTGGCAGTTATATAGATACGATGGGGATATTGAAAGAAATTGAAAAAATATATTTTTTTTTCATAGGAATAATGGTGAACGATATATACATATAATATTAACTTCATATTTACATATATTTTGTACGGGACACAGGCCCGGATATGGTCAGATTGAGTCATTTGCACTTGCAATTTCGTGTATTATTTTGAGTATTTCTGTGTTTTAAAGCTGGTATTATTCCAGATTTCTTGTGTGGTATTTTTCGTGAACGTTTTCGGCATCTGTGCGTGCTGATATTTTGAGTTGATTCGTCAGATTTTTGCTGTTCGCGTTGTTTTTTGTCCTAAGATCACCATTTTCCTTGTGTAGATAGATGGCGCTGTATTGAATATAACATTGTCATACGGGGCTTTTGAGTCTTCGAAAGCCTTAATTATTAATACATAGCGTGGGCTATTTGTAAAACTTTTCACAACTGTCATTATTTGTTTGCTTGTTTGATTGTGTGATTTAATCTTTTCTTCATGGAGCTCCCTGGGTGGGAGTTTTGTTGTGCGGCTCCCTAACTGGGAGTCTATAAGTGCAAAACCCCACAGTTGGCTGGCTTGTGGGATATTTGATGGTAGATGAATACGTATATTTTCAATAAATTATGAAAATTAATAAATTCAAAGGGAAAATATATATATAAAAGAAATGATTCAAAGAAAATAATGATATTGATTATTTTTCACAATTTAATGAAAATACACGTATTCATTCACCATCAAATATCCCACAAGCCTGGTAATTGCAGTATGGAAACGGTTTGCTTGGCAAGATGATCAAAGTTTCGCCTTTGGCTAAAAAGGAAACCTTGACGATGCGAAGATGTGTTTCAAAAGGCCTGTATAATTCAGGTCACGTGACTTGGTTGCTGAAGATTCAAACAACGCCCCTCACCGTGTATGATACTATATGTGAAATGACTGCATTAATATCAAATATGAATATAAAACGTCTTTCTCTATCCGACAGGTTTTCAAATCCCACATTTAAATCTTTAGTTTTGCGAAAAAGACGAAATCTTTAACCGATGATCGTACTCGGAAGAGAATTGTTTTCTCTCTTGCCAGCTTGGTTAATCCAGTATGAGATGAAATTATATAATATTCAGGTGGTTTCTGGCTTGAGCTTCCCTTTGGAATCATTCATAGTTCATTTATCAAAATGTAAAATTACAATAAAAAGTATTGTACATATGCAAATCCAACCGTTATATGCGATTCAATCACCATTGTGATATGTATTTAATATAAATATGAAATCACTGCCGCGAATGTTCTTATAATCAATAAAATTAACTTGATGATGATTTTTTGAACTTACTCAAATCTCAATAGTTTAAAAACTGTACCAAAACATGAATGGATACCCTTTTCTAATATATATTTTACTATAACAAAATATATATATGTAATTATACTATTTTTCACCTTAATTAACCTAGAAATTCTCGGCTGGAGGGCTAAGCTGTTCTGGGTTATCGCCATGCGCCCATTCACACCTCTATCAAGTCTGTGCCATAATCATTCTGATAATGCAGTCACGACGAACTCAAATCCACTTATGACCGATACCCGATATTTACAAAAACAAGATTTGCGACTATCATCCTGTATTGTTTATACCAAGTTGCATGAATATATGAAGAAATTATCGGACGTATGAAGGGATTGACTGAACATTAACACATTGTCGGCTCGCACGATTATTAAATAAACAAGTAATTTTGTCATTTACGCTTCGCCAGAGTAAATCTGAGCGCGGATGTCACAGGAAGCATGGTACAGATATGTGTGTAGATATTTCCAGCATACGCCCTACTTCGGCTTGAAGGAGACTATAGATCGTGAATCATAGATATTATCCGGTTATCTATGATAAACATAATGAGCACAAATATAAGAAAAAATATGAAGACAGACCCGAGGAACCTTAGTGCAGGTTTCTCGGCCGAGTCTCTAATAGTTCGAAATGCACTAAGACCTTTTTCAATCCAAATGACAGATATATTTCTGACAGCAAAGCAAGGCCATGACATCAAACCTTGTAATATTGCGCTTGATGATTGTTTAGCACCGAATTCTACATGTAATAATTTCAAAATTTCTAAGTGTGGACACCGTGGATGTCTCACGTGTCCACTCTTTAATACTTCAGCTTCATTTAGTTCCACGTTAACTGGTAACTCATATTCTGTTAACTCGTATGTTGATCTTAGTTGTTCTACTACAAACTGTATTTATTTAGTTTCCTGTAAGAGGTGTGGTCAACAGTATGTTGGCAAGACCACCCAAAGACTCCATCTTAGGGTGAACGGTCACAGAAAATCCGTTAGGAAAAAGCAATTGCTTATAGGTAGGCATTTTTCTGGACCCGACCACGGCTCGGATAACTTTAGTATTCAGATCATAGACGTCTACCATCTACTAAGGATTCCCCTTTTGGATTTGAGAGAAAAATCCGAGAGCGGGAATTATTCTGGATGCTAGAACTTGGGTCAGTGTTTCCGTTTGGTTTAAATGATAATGTCAGTGGGTTTCGCAATGCTACAAACCGCCGTTCAAATATATCCAACATTACCCAACTATTTAAACCCCATCAACGGAGACATCGCAGCCATGGTTGGCGAAAGTTTAATAGTTCGATGATTGACGATCATATCACTTTAAATTACTTAGTGGGTTTAACTAACACACCCAATAGTATACATAGCTTACGTACAATTCTGTATGCGTTACCTCTGAGAGCTTTAGATCAAATAGCCAGAGATATACAACAATCTGCGTCTTCAGGAAATATAATACCATCAAAAATCATTAAAGTATGTCAAGATATAGTTTATTTTCGGTTGTATCGTCCAGTGAACATAATCGAAACCTCTCAAGATCGGCTTTTCTTGAAACTCAACTACTTAGATAAAGGACTGGACATCATTAATTTACCTCGAATCCTGAATGACCCAGAGGTACGCAACGCTGTACCAAACTATTTTAAGTTCACAGAACCGCCTTGCATTTCATATAAGTACACTAAATCTATAGCCACCAAAATATTCAATTACTCCAATGCTGTCCAGGAGTTTGACTGGAACTTATTCACGTCAGGAGGCTATAGTTGTGATTGTGAATCGTCGAACTTTATATATACACCATGCAAACATATTGTGACTGGTGACCTTGATGTGGTGAGTGATAAGGATCTGAAATTACTCCTGATGAAGGGACCTAAATATAGAGAGCCAAGAATAAATCTGAAGGCCGACCAGAAGATAGTCCTGTCTGCATTGGAACAGTACGTTATTGATTTGCCTAAGAGAGAAAAAGTTGAACCTACAGTACTCGCTGATTGGCTGGACCTCACCAAGAGCAAGGTCGTTGAAACAATTCGCCATATTGACAGAAGTACTCTTCCCCAAGCAAAACAAGTTCTGAGAAACCTCAATTCGCAAGAAGTTCTAGCAAATCTCCAGAGTAAATTCGTCATAGTCCCAGCAGACAAAGCTCCGAATAATATAATATTCATATGTAAATATTACTATTACCAGGTGCTGGTTAAAGAATTGAGCGTAGACATATCTTCATCAAAAACGTCTACTTACTCCCAAACTGCATTTACTCTGGAAGATTTATTTAACAATCACAAAAAGTTTCTCAGGGAAAGAGGTATTTGTCTTCCAACCAATCATAACGACATACCAAAACTATACTGACTCCCAAAATGCATAAATCACCATACAAAGCTAGATTCATAGCTGGTTCTAGAAGCTGCACCACCAAGCTTCTTTCAATCCTGTTGACGAGGGCCCTTCAGGAGGTAAAAACATTTTGGGAAAGGTATTGCGCCACTATTTCTAAAAACTCTGGCGTTGAATGTATGTGGATATTGAAAAACTCAAAATGTCTTACGGAAGAACTTGATGCCAAAGGTCACATACCGTACAGACATGTATCCACATGGGATTTCTCGACTCTCTATACTACAATCCCTCATCAGGACCTTATTGACCGTATAAGTTCATTAATATTATCTGTGTTCAAGAAAACTGATCGTAGATATATTAATGTCGGAAGCCATAAAGCATTCTTTAGCTCGACTACATACAAGAGATATCATTCATGGGATGTTTTTTGTTTATAGAGTTGCTTGAATTTCTCATTAAAAATATCTATGTGAAATTTGGCAACACAATATATCAGCAGCATATAGGTATTCCAATGGGTACTAATTGTGCACCCCTGCTGGCCGACCTGTATCTGTTCTCTTATGAATATGACTATATGCAGGCGCTTTCAAAAACCGATCCATTCAAAGCCCGTTCCTTCTCATTCACCAAACGCTATATAGACGATCTTCTCGCCGTGGATAATCGCTATATAAATGACGCAGTGAAGGATATATATCCACCTTCACTGGATTTGAAGGAAACTACAGATAGCCCTACAGGCACGTCTTATTTAGATCTCTATCTCTATAAAAATGAAGCGGGCATTCTCTCTCGTCGACTTTATGACAAAAGAGATGATTACAATTTCGACATCGTAAACCATCCCTTTCTGGACAGTAATATTCCAGTGGGACCTGCATATGGCGTATACATATCTCGCTTAGTAGCATTTGCTAGATCCTGTGTTAAATGTGACGATTTTAATCAACGTCACAAAACATTGTTGCAGAAACTATAAAACAGGGCTATTCCACCAAGCGCCTCCACTCAAAGTTTCTCAAATTTGGCGATACATATCGCATGCTGATAGCAAAATACGAACGTAGCGTGCAAGATCTATGGCGCTACGTTTCGTAACCTGTGTCTAATTCCGCTTAACCCGGGGCTAGGGGCCGTATGAACCCATGTACTTCAAGATCCTCATGGTACTCATATGAACAGTCACAATCAAAGCGTGACTGAGATACATCATTCTTTAGATGACGACTTTACAACGAATATTATGGATTAAGAATACTGATCAGCGATACGAATTTGATATTTTTGGAACATCATGATGTCTTGCCGGCATCATTGAAAACCGTTGACCGCTTCTCTCTTGCAGGAAACAAGCCTATGTTTATGTATACTTTTGTCTTTTTGAATTTGTTGCTAATACTGTTATATGGAAATGGAATAGGTCTTTGGATTATGGACGCGGATATTCTCTAATGGACGACGGCTGGATTATGAATGACGGACTAGACGCTTGTAATCTTACGCATTTATACAGTATAGTATAGTAATATAGGTTTTCAATCGACAAATCCGCAACCAGCATTAAATGTAGTTCCCAGTTCGCGGATAGAGCGGCCTACGACGGCAACACGGCCTATGTGTCAGATATCACTCCGCCTCACGATTCTCTCGCACCTTGAAAAAAACGATTCCCTCGCGATTGAAGATTCGCGATCAAGAACGGATCGCGCATGGGTAAACGATTCAAAAACGATATCGCGAGAGAATGGTTTTTTTCAGAAAAGGTTCATTCGTTTTTTCTCATTTTTTTCTCGATATCCTCGCGACTGATTCACGAATGATCGTTTTTCAATCGAGAAAATTGAAGAAAAATCGCGACTGAAGAAAAAACGAATAATGGAAACGATCCCTAAGAACAGACCATAATGTTTTACTTTCGCATCTTTAATACTTCTCGTAAAGAACGTCTTCTTTCCATGTTTTATCATATTGTTCGTCTTATTTCTCAGATCTTTATAGAGTCTCCAATGTTCAGGCAAGTTGGTCTCGATGGCTTGAATATGTGCTTTGTCTCGGGCATTGCGAGTAAGATCAATATCGTCCGTGTACCATGGGTTTGCTTGCTTTTTGCTTGAAGCCCTAAAACGTTTGGACGGACAGTGCTGTTGTACAACGTCATCAAATAACAGTTTCCATGCATTGTAGCTGTCCTCGATGTCTTCAAATATTTCGATAGTGTTCCATGGAATTGTAGATAAATCATACAGAAATTCTTTTTCATTCAATTTTTTAAAACTCCGAGTAGTCACAAATCGATGGTTTCCATTAGATTTTTGTTTGGTTCCCGGAATAATAAAGTTCATCAGGTGATCCGCTAGTGAGACACACGCCACACCTGATGTGAATTTGTCCATAAATACATATCAGATAGGATTTTCTTAACCGTTGTGTTTGTATCCGTCTGGCCAACACCAGTTATGTGCAATACGAGAAAACAAGATGCTATTTTTTGTCGGGATAAAGTAAGATTCGTTTTAAAATAAATGTTTCTAACGATGGCAAATAAGATCCTTGCCTCTAGTTCACCGCCGAATTATACAGATTAAACAGATGTGAAATAAAATAGCTTTCGCCCAATTTTCAAAACAGAAACGTAGAAGAAAAATGGTGGAAAATTTAAGCCGTACGCCATGGGGCCTTACAAGCTAGTTTCTCTGGGTATTCTTGCATTTACCAGGTTGGGGCGTTTACTCCATCAGATGTCCACGATGCTCATCCATTAACATCGGATGAGTTGTTTGAGCTGATCTGTCATCACAGCTCCCATGCTAGCCTATCCAGTTCCGCTGAGGCCGGTGCTAGGGTCCGAGTGGATGCGTCGTGGTCTCCACATGGACAGCTGCAATGGAGGCGCGGCTGACATACTAAGGCAACGTCCGAGAATCCACCGTATTCTCGGGTCTGAATGTTAGGAGCCGAGGGATGCTTTCCGGTAGAGTCATATGGTTGCTTTTTAGTCGCCAGACGTCGTCAAGTTTTCCCACCTGTTGCAAATCGCTCCAATTTACATGGAGTATGAAGCGATGGTGGTTTCGTCATATTTCTGCCTGCTTTTCCCCGAGGAAAATTGGGCTAAATCTATTTTATTTCACATCAGACTAGTATTAACTAATTTATCATGCAGTTTTTGCGAAGAAAACACATTAACAGAAATGAAAAATGTGACCCAAAAATCGACCAAAAATTGTCCATTTTGAAGATGGGTTGTGGCGAAAGGGTCCACCCAATCCTGGACAGATCCCAAAAAACCCAGGCTAGATAAGGTTAAGATGAACAGATTATGGGGTATTAACTGATAGTGATGACTCATGTGTGAGACAAGTGTCACCTACAATGCTATCATATGTGACACGATTTTGTCGTATAGTGGCGACAATGGGGGCTTACTCCATACAGCTGATACACATGGCAGCTGCGTTTCTGGAACAATAGGACAATATTCCGGGTCTGGCTACAAAACATGACAAGATTAGGAAGATATATATAGGGGCCTGGTATCAGGTTCACTCATCAAGATTCTGATGTTAAGGTCAAATTCAATATGTTGTGTGATTCGAAATTTGTTGTCTACGCTCTTGTCTGTGCGAACTGTGGAAAACAATATATCCGGCAAACAACTGATTTACGGTCAAGATTAAGGGTACACAGGCAGCAGATCAATAATGCGAACCATTGTTTTGCTGCCAGTTGAGTCGGCATATCAGAGAATGCGGCCTTGCACTTAACCGTTTAAGGTTTTTCCTTTTTACAAAGTTCCTGAGGGTAATCAGGCTTTGTTAGATGTCAAAGGAATAGGTACTGAACAGGAAACTGATCATGCGTATAAGTGACCGGAAGGCGAGAAGTCCAGAATGTTCTCGCATTCTCGCCTTTTTTTAAAAGGGCGAGAAGGCGAGAAGTCGCGAACGCGAGAATCCGTCCATTCTCGCATGCTCGCCTTCTCGACTTGTCGCCTTTCTTAAAAGGGCGACAAGGCGAGAAGTCGCGAACGCGAGAATCCGTCCATTCTCGCATGCTCGCCTTCGACTTCTCGTCCTTTTTTTAAGCGCGAGAAGGCGAGAAGTTGCGAACGCGAGAATCCGTCCATTCTCGCATGCTCGCCTTCTCGACTTCTCGCCTTTTTTGCCACAAAGCAAAGACGAGAAGGCGAGAAATATCTCGACTTCTCGCCTCGCGTGCTCGACTTCTCGCCTCGCAATCTCGACTTCTCGCCTCGACTTCTCGACTTCTCGCATCGCGTTCTCGACTTCTCGCCTCGCGTTCTCGACTTCTCGCCTCGCGTTCTCGACTTCTCGACTTCTCGTGTCAGCAAAAGACAGGGCGAGTATGCGAGAAGGCGAGTGGCCGCTACCGTCTTCCATATCCATTGACATCAGATGAGTTGTTTGAGCTGATCTGTCATCGCAGCTTCCGAGCTAGCGCATCTGGTTCCGCTTGGACCGGTGCTGGGGGCCGTGTGGGTATTTCATTGTCTTCACATGGACGGCTGCAGTGAAAGCTCGGCTGAGATACTAAGTCTACATCCGAGAATCCACCGAATTCTCGGGTCTGAATGTTAGGTGTCGACGAATGCTTTACTGTAGAGTCATATGGTTGCTTTTTAGTCGCCAGACGTCGTCAATGTTTACCACCTCTTGCATATCGCTCCAATTTGAACGGGAACACGCTATGGGATCGTAACACTCAAGTAAAATGTTTGACGTAAATAAGGCATATTTGCAATTCTCTTTATTGAGATTCTCCCCTTCTCCCCTTGTCATATCGCGAATTTTGGTATATTGTCCTATATCATATACGAGGTGACAGCCCTAACTGTCGAATTTGGTAAATATCGGCATCGGCGGTTGTTATAGATTCAATGTAGGAATTGCAGAGTAATGGTAAATTTTACGCCATGCTATTTACTTTTCTGTTGCAGATTTGTTCTATTTCATTCGTTACTTTGGGAATAAATTAACAACATTAATCAGGAAGAAAAGTTGGAATCTACTTGCTAATCGTGAAGCTCTAAAATTTCAGGTTAGAATTTATCAGATGTTTGAATCATCAATACAGATTACATAACGAAACCTTGTTGTGACGAACAGTACCTGATATAATGGTAAGGGAAACGGTTTCGTTCAAATGGTCGAAAGGTGAAAATATCTTTGTATCAGGCGATTCTATGTAAGGTTCCAGTCTTCTCCAACACATACAGTTTCTTAGGTGAGATAACAGCGTAAGCCACACCGCTGAATCGGCACGGGTTCGAGCCCAGCTGTTTGTCACTTATTTTGTTTGGTTCAGCAAGCCGGAGCACCCGGAGAGAGCTATCGCCTGTCGGCAAGTGACTGTCACCGTATGACTGAGACAACCTTGAGTGTGACATTGAGCCAAATCCGCCCCTCCAGTCATCTTCAACATATACAGTTTTTTTATGAGAGATAACAGCATACAGCAAAACCGTTATGGGGAGATTACAAGTGTCTGGTCCGTCATTCATAATTCAGCCGTCGTCCATTAGAGAATATCCGCGTCCATAATCCAAACGCCTATTCCATATAACAGTATTAGCACCAAATTCAAAAAGACAATCATAGTATACATAAACATAGGCTTGTTTCCTGCAAGAGAGAAGCGGTCAACAGTTTTCAAAGATGCCGGGAAGACAGCATGATGTTCCAAAAATATCAAATCTATATCCCTGATCAGTATTCTTAATCCATAGTATTCGTTGTACGGTCGTCATCTTAAAAATGATGTATCTCAGTCACGCTTTGATTGTGATTGTTTATATGAGTACCATGAGGATCTTGAAGTACATGAGCTCAAACGGCCCCTAGCCGCGGGTTAAGCGGAATTAGAGACAAGTTACGAAACGTAACGCCATAGATCTTGCACTCTACGCCCGTATTTTGCTATCAGCATGCGATATGTATCGCCAAATTTGAGAAACTTTGAGTGGAGGCGCTTGGTGGTGTAGCCCTGTTTTATTAGTTTCTGCAACAATGTTTTGTGACGTTGATTAAAATCGTAACATTTAACACAGGATCTAGCAAATGCTACTAGGCGTGATATGTATACGCCATTTGCACGTCCCACTGGAGTATTACTGTCCAGAAAGGGATAGTTTACGATGTCGAAATTGTAATCATCTCTTTTGTCATACAGTCGACGAGAGAGAAGGCCCGCTTCATTTTTATAGAGATATAGGTCTAAGCATGATGTGCCTGTAGGGTTATCTGCAGTTTCCTTCAAATCCAGTGAAGGTGGATATATATCCTTCACTGCCTCATTTATATAGCGATTATCCACAGCGAAAAGATCGTCTATATAGCGTTTGGTGAATGAGAAGGAACGGTCTTTGAATGGATCGTTTTTTTCAAAGCGCCTGCATATAGTCGTATAACTCATAACCTTTATTGCTTACGGTACATTGTATAACTCATTCGGGTATCCAGGCCTGAGTTCTCGCTGATTCTAACCGTTCTTCTGGTTCTGTGTGATTTCAAGACCACTGCTTCACAAACCCACATACATGGATATGTTTGTTCCCGTATAGTTGAGATAATTACGGTAAACAATACAGATCGACAAACAATATTACTGATGGTTCCAGGTGGTTAACCGCAGGTAGTTTTAATTGTTTATTTTTTTTTATTTATTTACGAGGTACCCATTTGTACTGTGTAGTTAGCTAGCTAGTTAGATGTCGTCTAGACGTCCATGATGCTCATCCATTAACATCAAATGAGTTGCTTGAGCTGATCTGTCATCACAACTCCCGAGCTAGCGTATCTAATTCCGCTTAAATCGGTGTTAGGGGCCGTGTGGGTACTTCATAGTATCCACATGAACAGCTGCAATAGAAGCGCGGCTGAGACACTAAGCTTACGTCCGAGAATCCAACGTATTCTGGGGTCTGAATGTAGGTGAATCCAACGTATTCTGGGGTCTGAATGTAGGTGTCGACGAATACTTTCCTGCGGAGTCATATGGTTACTGTTTAGTCGCCAGACGTCAATTTTTCCCAGCTCTTGCATATCGCTCCAATCCAATTACAGTAATTGCAGTATAAATATGCAATTATTTTAATATTCTATCTTATCTATAAAATGCATCAGCTAATTATAACCCTGTTAATTTTTGCATGCGTCTTGTGCCGACAAGAAATTATTTACGGCGCGAATTTTCACTAGCTTGTATAATCAGCATTATGAAGAACCACTATTTTTCAAATTAATTTTGAAGAAGCGAATCAGTTCAGAAAAAGAAATAAATAGAAAGGCAATATATTGTAGAAACCGGTAATATATTGTAGAAACTATTGCCAATTACGAAACTTTCTATCGAACTGCAAAACGACGTTGCCAAAACGTGAAATCTACGTCCGACACCAGCGTTTGTTCAATGTCTGATGAGTACGTCTGCGGATAACGTGACCTATGCATGCTGCAAATATTTCGAAACTGAGTGTTTGTACATGTATGACGTTAACATTTCATTTCGACGTCATGCACAAGTTCAATTTCAAACAATTTTTCTGATTGGGTACAGTACCAGTTTTTTATACTTACCGGTTTTTAGTGATTGTGCGATGTTCTGGTCGATGATACCACTGCTCCGTGGCCTAGTTTGTGCATGGAAACGTTGTACACAATAAATGCGAACGAAAAGTTCAATCGGCTTTCCTATTTTTCAGTACTTCTGGTACGAAAGCAGCGTTGACATCACACGTTGTTAAATGCAACGTGGAAAGTTGTTCCTGGCGTTCGCAAACTACTCCAAATTCCATGACTAGCCACATGATCGTATAAAGGCGTTTTGAAGACGGATGTGCGCTGAAATGGCTGCAAACCCTGTCTATCCAGCGATTATATAATTTGTATAACGGATCTGTATATCATTCGACCAACAAGCATTTTAAAAGGGGTTGACTGCCAAATGGATATGGTAGGTTGGAACTCCATAATCATAATCGTACACTATCAAATAATATATAATATGTTGAATATCAGCTTACTCTGGAACTGTGTGAAAGTCTTCATCCTGCTCAACGTGCTCAGATATTTCCGGCTTAACTCTATCAGAACATTTAATTGGTCTCAACAGCCTAAAGCTTGTTTGTAAATGTGATATGGGCAGATGCCGGGGTAGCTTTATCGCAGCATGGATCGGTTCCATGGGCATCCTCTTAAGTATTCTACATACGAGTTGCATATTTAGCACATGGACATAAATGGTATTATATTACTCGTTTACACGTGATATTAGGCCGGGGAGTAATAAACAGCCCGATAATAAAAGTTTAGTGCCACCCAATTAGTTTCAGTCGACGACTCCGCCATTTGAGTATTTTATCCCGTATGGAGACAGTGCGCTGGACTGATCACTTTTGTCATACATGAACCAGCATCGGCGACATTTAAACGGACAGCTAGCCCATACATGTACTCACGTCCAATGTTTATGGGGAGCACAACAGATCGTCGTTGCCGATACAAGCGTCGCGTGCGATATTCCAACATAGGCACAGGTAGCTGTGCAATTTCGAGAAAATGGTAATATCTAAATATGTTATGACATGAGCAGTACCAAAAGCTAAGGCAGCTGGCAACAGACAGGAGTTAGAGCCAGCCAATGTCTGAACTTCTTTCTCTTTCTAGATTTGAAAATATATCTTTTCACCACGTGATGTGGACCGATAAAACAAACAAAAAATGTAATGCGGCGTTATATAGTATATAGTTCCTATGTGATGTAAACCAACCCTCAGATGCTTTTCTCTTTTCGAAAATGCGATGGGTCTGGGGTTCATTTTATGTTGATAATATAGACCCTATATCGTTGAGTATACTAGAATAAACCCTGCTTTGCATTTTACAGAGTTCCGAATATCAGCTTTTGTATTCGAATATAAGTTTCTAATGTAATACAGGTAGTATTGAACCATTCAGATTGACTGATACATATCAGTAATCTGTTTCAATGCTTTGCCAGTCGAATGTCGTAGACACCTATTTAATCCGGACTCCATTGAGATTCAATGTACATTTTCGGTCAATCTTGAGTAAAACTCGCTTACCCCCATAGCTCTCCTAAGTTTCACGGATTGTTGATTGTAAATTTTCCGTAACTTAATGGGTGTTAGATGACCTTTGTTTTTTTTTTCTTGTTTTATGAGAACTCAGTCACCTTGTAGATGTCGTTAAAAAGGGCAACGGCCACTCCATCGAAACTGTGGCTGGTAATAGAGTTTTCACCCTAAGTGGTACGGCATTCTCAACAAAACAAACTGTGGTCCTCACCTGGACGTTAGAGGCCCTTTTGCAACTGTAATGCAATACATAGTAAGATAACTGGTTTTTTTGAAGATCGATTTAAATGTATATATCATTTGGTGAATTAAAAGGAACGAGCTTTGATTTAATTTTTCTTTCATCTATTTTCGCATTGAGGCTTACTGATGAGAGAGCATATGTCGGTCTACTAAAAGTGAACAAAAGTATTCACTACGTGTAGTATGTTTATGTCCTGGTGGTTTATGAGGTTTTCCACAAATACTGTTAATGAACAATTTAAACTCTATTCGTTCAGTTGCTGTTATTTCGCGCTATGTGGAAGTCTCAATAGACCTGCTGTGAACTGAGTACGGGTGAAGACCATCCATGGACCAATACTCGGTCGAGTCACAGTCATGGGATCCGACTATGGGTATGCTGTTTCGATTGCAATGACAACGTAAAATGGATAGGCATTGCCATTCCACACAATACATATTTACCCAACGAGGCCGGGGGGGGGGGGGGGGCAAAGTGCCCCTCTATCAATCTTTCTGCGCTATCTCCGGAACGACAAAAAAATGAGAGCTGACAGTCTGTGACTTTATCGTTTATCATATTGGGGTCATTTTGAGCCCATTTGCATACCCCAACGAGTAGAGGAGAGGATCATGGGTAAATTCATGATGGCGACCACCTGGGGTACCAGAACAGTTATGTTTTCGTCATTATTCTTCAAAATTTCTGCTTTTCCGCGATGAAAAGTGGACGAAAAGTATTTTATTTCACATCACATTTATATTAACTAATTTAGCACGCAGTTTTTGTGGAGAAATTGCACACATGAAAAATTCGAAAAATCGAAAAAAATGCCGTTTTTGAAAATGACGTCATTAAAGCGGGATTTTTATTTTTACATTTTCGATCAAATCTTGACCCAAGGGTATAGTGTTGTAAGTTTCAGCCCCCTAACTCAAGGGGTAAGATAAAAAATTAGGGGGCGGGGCCGAAATGGCCCATCCTCAGGCCTGGACAGGTCTCAAAAAACCCAGGCCAGATAGGGTTAAAGAAGATTTTCGTAATTGCTGTGTTTGCATTCGTCTGGCCATCACCAGTTATATGCATTACGAGAAAACAAGATGCTATTTTCTCATCTTGATAAAGTAAGATTTATTTTAAAATAAATGTTGTTAACGATGGCAAATACGACCCTTGCATCTAGTTCACCGTCAAATTATACGGATTAAACAGAGATCAATTATTCCAAGAACAAATCTGTCGAACTTGGGTATCAGGTCATGGTGGTCCATAATGATCAAGTTATTTTAACGAAAGAATACTGGAGGCTTTCCTTTGAGTTATTTACAACCAGTCTATGAATAGTCTGATTACACTCACTCAATTTACTTCTTGTCGTCCACTAGCAGTAGAAAATTATGCGAAATTCCACCGAACATCGATGTAATGGCCTGAAGAGCGGACATTAATCATTCATGAGTCTCAACCAAGGGTTTCAATGTGGAATAGGTCAAAGTTAATCTCTGTCTCATGAATCACGCATTGCATATACAATGCAATAGTGTTTTAAACACAAAAATCCTCAACACACGAACAACATAAATGACAAATTCTAGATTGCTTTTCCTTTTTTTGCTCACCGAATTTGGAGAATTTGTGTCAGATGTAGGATCATTCTTGAAGATTTAAGATGAAAACGCTCACCATTGACTAATGTCGTGAATGTGTGCTTTGAAATGACAAGCGTAAGTGATGCATTCTCATCAAGGTTTTCGGGGCTCAAGGCTCAAAACATTAATTGCAAGATCAACCTGGGCACCAGGGAAGACCCGTCATATATCTAAACACCGTAAGCTTATGTCGCTCTTCGTATCTCTTATTAATTCCATGCTGTTGGGATGTATTGTATTTGCTCAGATATTAGTCATTTTTTTAAATGCAGGGCAACCTGAAACTGTAGCCAAGATGAAGTAAAGTTTGTAATAGATCAACCCTGTACGGTTCCGATATCAGTATTGGATCGTTTTGTCCTACGTTCGTCAGACGAGCATGGTAAGTAATTCCAATAAACAGTAGCAAACCTTCCATCGTGAAATATTTTGCATGCTTGAACCAGCCAATTCATGGGAAAGCAGAATGTTTTCAGCAAGATAACACGTTCATGTCGTCGATATATTGGCCATAGCGCAGCCGTTTGATCAGATAGAGTCCCGATTCAAGTTACCCAGCCTATTGAAGATATTAAATTCCGTTGATTTCGTATCCAGTGTGAGACATTACGTTTGAAGCATGTAACTCGCCTATCCTGTTATGCGGCAACAGCCACGGGGAGAAAAACAAAGAAACACATATTTTCGTCGATCAAGGAACAAGAAACACTGCCTGGGGTTAACCTCCAACAGAGAACGGTTCACATGAGCAACATCCACAAATACGGAATAGACATATCTCAAGAATAGTTCCCCAGAAATGAACGGTTTTGCTTATAAAACTGGAGAAATCAGGCAATTGATGTTAAACCTACCAGGCCGAGGGAGTGGGGGGGGGGGGGATTATGACATCCCCTACCAAACTTTCTCCCCTGTCTTCGGATAACCAAAAAATGAAATCTCACCCATTTTGAGATTAGCTGCATAAATCTCGAATAGCGAATCATGGTCACATGTGTAAATTAAAGATGGCGGTCATGTGGGATACCAGAAAAGTGTTGGTTTGGTAGATACTTCATGTAGGAAGCTATTGTCTGGGTCTTTGTGCAGCTGAAAAGGCTCAACTCGAGACACATTGTTGTCCCAAGACTTGGCTATTTTATGTACTGTCTTGTGATCCTTACATGGAGTATATGCCGATGATGGTCATATTTCTTCGAAATTTCTGCTTATCTTCGAGGAAAATTGGGCAAAATCTATTTTATTTCACATCAGAATATTATTTACTAATTTATCATGCAGTATTTGCATGGAAAACACATAATAAATAAAAAAAAGTACCTTTTTGAAGATGACGGCGCTGTGACCTCATCAAAGCCGTCATCGTGGATTTTGTGTTTACATTTTCTGGTAGGGCGTGACCAAGGGGTACAGTGTGGTGAGTTTCATCCCCCTAGCTGAAGGGGTAAGCAAATATTTGTGGGCGAACTGGTCTCTTCCCAACCCTGGACAGATCCCAAAAAGCCCAGGTCATATAGGGTAAAGAGATGTACAGATTATGGAGTATTAACTGATAGCGATGACCCATGCAGTGTTTCTGTGAGACAAGTGTCACCTACAATGATACCTATACAAACATGTATCCACCAAAGTAATGCCACCTGGAGAAAGAATCGATGTAGTACTAAATGCACGTGCAATAATTGTGTTTTCATTCACCAGGTGGATAACACGCCCTTAATCCACATAGCATGCTAAAATTTTAGTAGTTGAATACATTTCTGTATTGGGTCATGACAACAGGTCTTTATAAATACAGTTTTGGTTGAGGTAACCTGAAATATAACAGAGGGCATCTATCTACCTTCGTCCTGAACGAGAGGGGCAGTTAAAATGTTGACAACCATCTGCTGTTTTCATTGATGCCAACTGTCATACGAAATAGGTCTTTCGATTTTTGACACGGATTTGTGTATGCACGACGCTTGCCATTGTGCCAAGAGAATGGTCATGTTTGTTTAGCTAACGGAACACTTATATTTACGGTAACAGTCATGGGGAGAAAAGCAAAGACCATGAGTGTGTCAACCAAGGAACACAACTATAACACTCCCAGAGAAAAGTTTCCGACCAAGCACAGTTCACATGCACAATATCCACAGACACAATACAAGCCTTGAAAACAGAAATCCATTGCCAGTGAGCGACAACTGTGAATGTATATCGGGGATATAGGAGTGCGCCATTTCCCTAAGGAACCATAGACCTTTAATGACTCCACATTACCATGATTAGTTGGCTTCGAAAACGACATCGGGATATCGGAATGACTGTAGGTCTTTCACTCCACCTAACAAGTGACGTCATTATTTGCCTTTTTCATTCTGTCTCAAATAAAGATCAGTGAAAACCGTTAGTATTTGCAGCGTTGCCACTCAGATTTGATATTGATGAACTAAATGCAGCTAGTTTATTCTGTAATAGATAACGGTCTGCGCATAACAGACATACGGAAAACACCTAAGCCATAATATTCTAAGTCGGTGTCAATAGCGAATAATTATAATTGGGTGACTAACGTTTAAGATAGATGATATGACGCAAAACATGAAATTCCCGCTTACTACTCAAAACCCGGTGGAGATATACGTCTGTAAGCAACAGATGCTGAATAGGCTGAAACGGTTCCACCGTAGTACAATAGCCGTGATCAGTTATTCAAATTCGCACAGCTTTCCTTTTTATATCTGACACAAACACGTAGATATATTGCAACTATGAAACGTACGTCCGTCGTTGCACTGGAAATAATAAACAATCTATTTTCTGCATGTAAGTACAATCAATATGACCTGGGACACTATTTCTGTGACGTCACATTATTCTGTCCTAAGTATTTAGTTGTTCAAATCAATGCGTGCCATGCATCAACCTTGGAAGAATACTCATGCAATGCCACAGTGTTTAAGACATCATACCAAGTGTGTTATGATGTGGAGACTATTTCATTTCGGCGTATTTTGGGGGTGACTTGGGACAGTGTCGGGAGACATGGGACAAGGAGTTGGGAGATATGGGACAACCGATGTAAAGACTTAAATGCAATAAAACCAACTTTTTTATTTGAAAAAAATAATGACAACATGGAAATGTGAACTTTTGAAAAAATTATCACTTTGCCGACAGAAAATAATACCATACATATCGCAATATTCTTCGAAAGTGCAGAGAGAGATGGGACACTCTATAGGGAGACACTGTGTCTCAACTCCCCCCTGGGGGCCCAACTTAGCAAAATGGCGATTTTTTACTTAACTATCCATGTCCTCACAAATTCAGTGTCATGTGTGCCCTATATAAAAGACAATCCTGTGCCAAGATATCGGTATCATATACCTTATATTGCACCGTATAAACAAATGGGCGTGGCCTCCAAAATCTAGCTTTTCCAGCTAAAAAACATACAAACAAAGATTTACTCACTTCAATGATTCCAGAAAACACCAGAATGGTAAATGAGGGAGGCGGTATGAAAACCAAACAGCACATGTAAGCTCAGTCTCCATTGGCTTCCACAAGGGTACTAATAAGGGGTGTCCCAAGTCTCCCCTGTCCCATGTGTCCCCACTCTTCCCTACATGCATTATATAGATTCACTCTTTCGTCATAACCAAGGAATTGCAATGAAAAGTGACGCTGTTTTATCGCATCTTTTATTGGCGACATTTTGAACGTAACTTTGGACAATTTCAAGGTGACGGCCACGGCAGTTCTTATAAATCGAAATATTTATCCCGACATTGTGCTCGTATGTTCGATTTTTTTTGTGAAATATGGATCGTTACTTGAAGAAGTATTCCTATATAATCAAATAGTTTACATTGAATCAGCTAACTACCTATGCGGATGAAGATTTGTGGCCCCATTATTATGCTGACCAAGGGTTATACAAAAACGGTTGATAAATGATGTGCTTCGGGATACGTTGATTTGACGCATTTTTTATGTATGTTTATTATGTCCATTATGGAACCTTATCAGATTCCAGAAATATTGGCAGATATATTGCGTTTTTGAAAGAACTTAGAGGATGGAGACATATTACCCCTACGTTTGTCATGCAAATGTGTGATGTATCGTACAAACAGCATCGCGGTGGTGATCAAATCTGTCTCAAAACGGCGAGGTTTAGTTTTACAGGTGATGGTTATCATACCATGCGAGCCGAATGGTGTATGGCCTCTTGAGCTATGTCGTCTTTGTCCTACGCTGAAACAAGAAGAACCCAAATTGAGGAAATTCGAATAAATCTGCGAATCCTTGGTGTTGGAGACCATTGGGAATGTTGTTCTGACGGCATTGATATTTTAATCTGAAGGATGCTTTAATTGATATTACATGAAAAATAGACTGATACTGGGGCACGATGTGTCTCTACATATTGGATATATAAAGAATCAGTACTGATAATCATATTCTGATAAAATTCTCTCATGTGAAAAATTTAGTCACGAAAGGTTTCCTTAGCTTTAATGATCTTTGCTGCCGGCTGCTGCCGGAACACAGGCCGGCCTATACATGTGTTGGTTATCGCTAAGCAAAGCTTCGAAAGAAAGGTATTTAGACAGGACAGTCGCAGGCGCGCATGCATTCCAGAAGGAAAGTAATACTAGTGTATCGCTTGTATTCTTTGATTGTCATTCTATCTTCCTGTGATGCTCCATTAGAATAACATCTTGCATGGTTCAAATTAACGGCAACAAAACACGGACAAATAGAAACGGGAGCCTCTTCGAGATTATCGAAAAATTTCGTATCCTCCTCAAAAACCAAGACGTTTCGATTGAGATAGATCGTAGAGCAAACCAGGGACGTCGCCAGAGGTCCCGTTTTTGTTTGCCCTCCCGGTTTCAGGGGAAATTTTGTCGATCAATCTGGAAGACGTCGAGAAAGTGCACCGATGAATTGGACGTGTTAAAATGGTCAAACATACTCTGGTTTTGCAGACCTGTGTTATACTGTAGCACACGCTGTCTGGCTTCATTTCCTACAAAGTATTTGTCCAAACTTGAAGGCAAGTGGTCTCGTTTAACCAATATTTGTGTAGGCCTTCGTGAAGGTTTTTAACATCAGTCCCTTCCCGATAGATCAGCTGACATCATACGTTAAAACTGAGGGTTCTAAACATAATGGCATTTGAAGACAGACCTACGTGCGCTGGTGTACCCTGTGTCTGTTTCATGGAAGTGTGGGCCAAGAAGAGAACAAAGTTTCATCTCTGGGGTCCAACGGAAAGTTGATCCCAATATGAACTCAGATCTGATGTTGATTGAAGCCCTAACCGAATGAACGTTACTGTCTTCCTAAACGACGCATGGGTCAGATAACTATAAGAACGAGTACGCCCTGAAGCAGGCTTATAATACAATGAACAAAGATCTGTCATTCGTATATGTGATAGTTTTCAATGTTCTCTATATCTAACTCATGAATACGATAAAATTCCCAACAAGAAACATCTCCTGCACATATCAAAATAGCATGGATGTTCTATAGAAATAGACAATCTTCTGAGCTGTACTCCACGTAAACATATTTAATGCACAAGCTTTCGACTCTCATGCCGGAGCCTTTATCAAGTGATCTGTTGAATTTCATAAAATTGCCAGTAAATATACAGATTGTCCAATTGTTTATCCGTTTCCATGTTAAAGTCAAGACTCTAAGCTCCATGGAATAAGTAAACAACGAAAACCACTATGGTGTATATCTCTATATAACATTCGATCTTCCATGGAAACGGATAAACAATATCGGGCAATCTATATATTTACTGGCAATTTTATGAAATTCGACAGATCACTTGATAAAGGCTTTGGCATGAGAGTCGAAAGCTTGTGCATTAAATATGTTTACGTGGAGTACAGCTCAGAAGTGTGTCTATTTCTATAATCAACGAACCCACGTATGACTCTAAAACAGTATATGGATGTTCTAGTTCGTCAATGACAATATTGAATACCACGTATAGTTCACAGATGGTTGTAATTTTCAAAACAAAAATCCGTAAAGATAAATCTCCCAAAGATAGAGACACAAATAGGTCCAGATTCGAATTCTACTTCATCTACGATATCTAGTTGATGGGGGTTTTGGGGGGGGGGGGGTTGACGTGCGTAGTGCTCATCGTAAAATGTAAGAATAACTGTAGGGGGCGGATTAGGAACCATCCTCAAATCATCGTAAATAAATCAACAAATTCTATATTTTGGAGACAGCTCGTGTGAAGCTAACCATGAAGCCATAGACAAAATAGGGTTTGTAACAGACAACTAGTGGACAGATCCAATATCAATACTCCATTTTGCTGTCCAAAGTTCGTCAGTCGAGCAAGGCAATTATCTGAATAAATAATAGCAAGTACAACATAAATAGTTGTCATGCTTGATCCAGACAGTTCCTCGAAGAGCAGAATGTATTGAACAAGATACAATATAACACGTTCGTTTGACGTGGCCTTAAGACCATATGAAATTCCGGTGCATATTACCTAGTCTATTAAAGATGCTGCGTTCTTTACTTTGACTTCGTGTGCATAAAATGAGACTTATGCAGCATTTAATCAATAGTCTTGTTGCAATTGTAATAGCCGTCTCGGTATATGGATACCATTCACAGCCATGGAGTGAAAAGCAAATATCATAATTTCGTCAGGCAAAGAAGAAAAAAGACAACAAGCACACTGCCTGAAGACAGCTTCATAGCCAGAACAGTCCACGTGCACTAGATCAATAAATACAGAATCCCTCAAACGGAAATCCACCTACAGTAAGGGACAATTTTGAATGTGCTATAGGAAATATATGCGGGCTCACTTTCGCAATTAACAAAGGTCCTATAATGACTCCACATGGTCCTTATGGTGCTTTGATAATGACTGAAAATAAAGCGAGACGTAATCATTATGGAAGTGTTGTGCCCGGATACCAGAATGCCTATGGGAGTATGACTCTACCTAGTATGTGGCATCGCTATTCGCATGTCCTATTTTGCCTAATGAAACCATCAATTCGAACCGTTATTATGCATAACGTTTAGTATGGGTTGCCACTCAGGTTGGACATTGACACACATGTCACGCCTGCTGTTTATAAGCCTCAATTTAAAGGCAATTAGTTATAATATAGTTTAGTTTTTTTGTTTTGTTTTTTTTCTGTTTTTTAACACTCAGAATCTTGCCAAGATCCCATCAGAATCTTGCTTTCACTGAAGTCCAGGCGAATGTTTGCCTTTATCTGTTATCATATCAGCTTCTATTTGTCTAACATTTTTTTTCTTCAAATTGGCTTAATGAGTTCACAAAATGTGCATAATTTACTAACCTCTATGTTCAGTCTATTGCCAAAAAGCTACATTGAGATTAAACGTTCTCACAGTCTGTCTTCCACTTTATATCAGTTTTTCATATTTTTTTGCAGTCATTTACCAAGATACAGAGATTTGATGAAATCTTTCATAACAAAGTTTCGCGACACCTTCTTCACCGCATCGTGTTATACGTTACTTTAAGCGCCGCATAATCCATAAACTGTCATTTTGAGTGCTTCAGGTCATTTACACACCTATCATATTTACCTGAAAGCTCTAATTTTTTGTCGTTCCGGGGATAGGGCAGAAAAGTTTGATAGGGGGCCATAACTCCCCCCCCCCTCCACAACCGGCCTTGTAGGGTTACATATTCACAGTGTTCATTAAGACGTGGTTATATGCCATGAAGTAAAGCCCATCATGAAGAGATATCTACTGCTCGCGAGAACGAGTTATAAAAACTGATTATCCTGGATACCGTGAAAGTCTATAATTGAATAAATAACATGTAGTAACCGGAGAGTAATTCTATGTGCAATATAACACGAATGAGTGTAATAATAATTACACAAAAACACTCAAATTTCTGACAGTGCCAAAAATGCGATGGCAAATAATTATAATCGGATGATTAACCTTGAAGATTGGTGATATGTTGTGAAAGAGCAAATTTGCGTTCTCTACTCCACACTCCAAGGCAATTTCCGGTTGTAAACAGAAAGTGCTGCGTAAACAGAAGCTCTTTTGATATAGTATAGTTGCCGTGATGAATTATTCAGATTCATACACGACTGGATCGCTTGGTTACAGGAGATGTTCGTAGATAATCGAATAGCGGTCATAGGATCTGCTAGCACTCTCAATGACGACGCATGACTTTGCACATGTTGAGTTGATACATTATTTTCAGAATGTTAGCAAAGAGCCCCATCAAATTCCAGGCGTATATATTGTTTTTTTTTAACTTAAATTATTAGAGGATGAAGACATATGTCGATTAACCGGCATTTCTCACGCAAATGCATGTATCCTACAAACAACACCGTGGTCGTGTTCATTTCTGTCTTGAAACAATCAGAGTTTTGTGAGTCATTGTAATCATATCAAACGACGCGTTTCAATTACGACTTTTTCTTGTTATGTTTTTCTTGTCTTTCGCTCGAATCTGAACGCACAAGTGGATGGGAGAATAAATGAGCAGTTTCCGGGCCTATGTACACTGGTGAGATTTGATCTCCAAACACTGACATGGCTGAATGGCTGAATCGGTACCAGATGCTTGTTAGGCTAATGCTAATATACGGTTAATATTCACCGACTGGGCGTATTATGAACCAGTACAATGCTATTACATGTATGTTAGAGATTCTCCCGTGAAAAAGGTTACTCGTGAAATGTTTTCTACTCTCAAATTTTAGAAAGCTACTGAGAGTCACGACAGGACATGTATTGTAGTGGAACATCATGTGTTTTGTTCTGGTCATTTGAGTGGCAATCTAGTAGATTGACATGCTATATTAGAAGAATAGTGTGTGGTTTATTTCAGATTCTGTCCACTTTAGCAAGTAGTCAATAGTTTACTATCTCGCCAGTAGCAGTTGCTAGATCCTGTGACAAAATGCGTCGATTCCAAACAACGCCACAGCACAGTATTGCTATTCCACCAACCCTCTCCATTCTAAAGTTTTCAAATTCTGTGACAAATATCGCACACTGAAGAAAAGGACGACCGTACACTATCGTTGGTGTTACGTCTCGTAATTTGTTTTTAAAACCACTCAAACTTGGGCTAGGGACCGTTTTGACGCTATATGCCTTACATCTTCGTATTGTTGAAATAAGCAATCATTATTGGCAAATACAATGAGAGCCACATATTTGCATTATGCTTAATTATGCACAGTCCAAATGGTTATGAAATTATAAATTGGTTGTAAAATGACCAATTACAAGCGTCTGATCCATCATTCATATTTTATTAACTCAGCGCATATTGTATTTTAACGTTGATCAACCTTGACTGATTCATAACTTCATATTATACGTGAGCTCCAGGTGAGTATATCCCACTAGTCATCGATATGAGTTTTCGTTGAAACAAATGTTGATTCGATTCAACACCCGGAGGTGCACGAAGCTTTGATGCGCTGTTCTGGGGAGAGGGCGAGAGCATTTTGTTTTATTTCAGACCTATGTCAGGTAATAACTTGGGTGATCAAGGAAATGATCATCTCTGATATACATATGTGCACGTATAATGCGTATTTGTGTCAGCCGTTCAGTCACAATTTTGGTCGAAAGGCCAAGAAATATCTTCAGGGCACTATCGGGTCACTGAGGGTAACACAAAGAAAAAAATCAGCATATTGCGTCCATTGCGGGACAGATTTTTTTTTGAGCGGCTATGGGGCCCAGGAAAATAACATCAAGCAAATAAAATAATAAAAAATAGCAGATAACACCCAATCGGGACCAGAAACATGAAACATACATTGTACTGTCTTGTTTGTGTCTGTTGACCAGTCACATTTTCTTCTGTCGAAACGCCATAAAACTTCGTTCTAATATAATTGACGTTAATGAGGGCAACACAAAAGAAAAATAAAATACCTCAAAAGATCACCTGATGCAGGGGCCCCTGAAATTGCACCAAGACAGTTATTAGGTACGGGGAAATGATATAAATCAGAGCAATCAAACAGGCTAGTTATAATATGGGACGGGAACATAAAACCTTCATTTTACTTGTTTTAACCTTTGTAGTTTTATATGTTCTCGCTGAACATCAACGGTTTGGCTTAAATTCATGGAACTTTGCCAAGAATCCCTCAAACGGAAATCCACCTACAATAAGGGACAATTTTGAATGTGCTATAGGAAATATATGCGGGTTCATTTTCGCAATTAACAAAGGTCCTATAATGACTCCACATGGTCCTTATGGTGCTTTGATAATGACTGAAAATAAAACGAGACGTAATCATTATGGAAGTGTTGTGCCAGGATACCAGAATGCCTATGGGAGTATGACTCTACCTAGTATGTGGCATCGCTATTCGCATGTCCTATTTTGCCTAATGAAACCATCAATTCGAACCGTTATTATGCATAAGATCCCATCAGAATCTTGCTTTCACTGAAGTCCAGGCAAATGTTTGCCTTTATCTGTTATCATATCAGCTTCTATTTGTCTAACATTTTTTTTTCAAATTGGCTTAATGAGTTCACAAAATGTGCATAATTTACTAACCTCTATGTTCAGTCTATTGGGAAAAAGCTACATTGAGATTAAACGTTCTCACAGTCTGTCTTCCACTTTATATCAGTTTTTCATATTTTTTTGCAGTCATTTACCAAGATACAGAGATTTGATGAAATCTTTCATAACAAAGTTTCGCGACACCTTCTTCATCGCATCGTGTTATAAGTTACTTTAAGCGCCGCATAATCCATAAACCGTCATTTTGAGTGCTTCAGGTCATTTACACACCTATCATATTTACCTGAAAGCTCTAATTTTTTGTCGTTCCGGGGATAGGGCAGAAAGTTTGGTAGGGGGCCATAACTCCCCCCCCACAACCGGCCTTGTAGGGTTACATATTCACAGTGTTCATTAAGACGTGGTTATATGCCATGAAGTAAAGCCCATCATGAAGAGATATCTACTGAGTAGTTATATATGCACGTTTGATCCCTTACTCAAGCCTCCCAAATACTCATAGCCTCCTCTGCCTCCCAAATAGCATCCGAGCGCTGTCATACGTCATTAATAATTTTTATTCGTATAAATTATTGCGCCTGGATATTAATAAATTATATGCGTTCTAATTTTACCTGAATATATATATTAAAGATCTACATATGATATTATAAATAAATCTTCCGAATTTATACGTTAATCGTTTAAATAGTCTATATTCGAGGTTTCATACCGCTTTTACAAAAAGGTGATATTTCGATATATATTTTTATACGGGTTCATAGCAATAAACTCTACGAATCTGTACGTTAAGCGTTCATATATATTGTAGACTGTTAATTTTTTACAATTGCACTTAGCATTAGCGAACACTCGGTATATTTGTATATTTAACCTCGCTATACGGTTAGAAGCCGGTCATGATACATAATTGTATTGATTTTAATACCTGTCAATGCGAAGGTGTGTGTGTTGTGGTAACAGGTGTGGTCGGATAACAGAAACCGCTCGGTCTGAGTATAAACGTGTGTTTCAATTATAACGCGTAGAACTCGATTGCAATTAGCATATGATAATATGGGGGGGGGGTCGAGTATTTATATGTACAGACCGATATCGCTTTAATTGGGGCAATTATACAATCACCGTATAGCGGGAGTTGAATGGACATATCGTGAGATGGATCATTATTTGAGAATTGTTTGTCGAAATATATATATATATATCTCTAATAGAATTCAACTTATAGCTTACTTCGGAATGGCGAATTTACTGAAAAATATCATCGAACCTAGAGAATCGTCCGTAAGTATTGTAATTTTATCGCGATCTACTCGCGGATAATACCGACTTTGTCGATATAACGATGTACATAGCGAACGGTGTTGTAAATGTTCGATTATAACTGATTTGAATACAAGGGCTACTCACTTTTAATATTCCAAATCTATATTTTTTATAGGCTAACAACTCTACGTGGGCCGGATTCGTACGAGAAAATGCGGACATTTTAGGTAGTTCCGGTTGGCCTAGTTTGTAGACTGTATTCGCCATAGATGGGGTCGTTGAAACACGACCCGTTTATAATGAGGATGATTGGAATGTGGGTATAAGAAGTCCAACGATCATTCTCCTAAATAATTCCCCTTCACTTCCGGAGATTAAAACACGTAAATGTGTAGAAGGATTATCCCGTTTATTCGCGCCCCGCGTTTGCAAAAGCTGTAATCAGCCATTAAGCGTCGAAGTTTGCGGAAAATGTCGCGTTAGTGGTTTTGTGGTTATTGGGGAATGAAACTTTCCAAATAATCAAAACTGGTGATAACGATAAACTGCTACTACACATATTTTTGAGGGACTATTCTTAGACTTGCGCAGATTTTTAGGAACTTTTCATGAACTTTTAGGGACTAGTCTTGGACTATTGTTGGACTATTGTTGGACTTGGGTGGATTTTTAGGAACTTTTAGGGACTATTCTTGGACTATTGTTGGACTTGGGCGGATTTTTAGGAACTTTTAGGGACTATTCTTGGACTAGTCTTGGACTATTGTTGGACTTGGGCTGATTTTTAGGAACTTTTAGGGACTATTCTTGGACTAGTCTTGGACTAGTCTTTGACTATTGTTGGACTTGGGCGGATTTTTAGGAACTTCTAGGGACTATTCTTGGACTAGTCTTGGACTATTGTTGGACTTGGGCTGATTTTTAGGAACTTTATGGGACTGTTCTTGGATTAGTCTTGGACTAGTCTTGGACTAGTCTTGGACTATTGTTGGACTTGGGTGAACACACACACACACACACACACGTCTTGGACTATTCTTGGACTTGGGCGGATTTTTAGGAACTTCTAGGGACTATTCTTGGACTAGTCTTGGACTAGTCTTGGACTTGGGCTGATTTTTAGGAACTTTTCATGAACTTTTAGGGACTAGTCTTGGACTAGTCTTGGACTAGTCTTGGACTATTCACACACACACACACACACACACGCGTCTTGGACTTGGGTTGATTTTTAGGAACTTTTCATGAACTTTTAGGGACTATTCTTGGACTAGTCTTGGACTAATCTTGGACTATTCTTGGACTTGTGTGGATTTTATGAACTTTTCATGAACTTTTGTGGAAAACAATAAAGAGCTCCTACACCTATCTATGGATGGTATATTTATTATCACTGGATACTCGTTGTAACCGACTATCGCCCATATAAAGTCATATCGAAACGACTCTAGACGGTGGCTGAAAGAAAGAAGAACGCAACACCGGTTGATTAGTTGATTCCGCCACCAGGGCGTATCCTTGCGTTCGTTATCGATATACCCTCAGCTCTTTCACAGAGTTATGGAAAGGGAATGAAATTAGTGTTTGGGTACTAGGATTATTCAGTTTGTATTTTCGTTTTGAAACTGTCATTACTAAATTAATTTGTATAAATAAATATATACTTTGAACTTTAACAACCGATGTGGTTCGTGGTAAACACCGTATAAGAAACCTTCCATGACCTAAGGTTAACAAACGAGTAAAGTGAACTAACACATCCTTTTTATTACTGACAACTTTTAATACAACGAGTGATAAACAGTCGGTACAAATAACACACACACACACACACGCACTCATACATATATATACAGTAAATAAATGCAGCGAAACTGCCTTTGTGTGCGGCAAATATAATATTGTTAAAAAATCATGACGAAGTCAACTGGTTTGATTTCTGGCTAACTAGTTTCATATATACATCACATTCGGCTAAAGTGAAATGACTCTATTTACCAACAGGGGGCGCTGTTGACCCTCGCATAAGTACCAGGTGTCAATACGACAGATAACGTCACAAATAGGTCAACAGCGCCCCCTGTTGGTAAATAGAGTCATTTCACTTTAGCCGAATGTGATGTGTATATGAAACTAGTTAGCCAGAAATCAAACCAGTTGACTTCGTCATGATTTTTTAACAATATTAAATTTGCCGCACACAAAGGCAGTTTCGCTGCATTTATATTTATACAAATTAATTTAGTAATGACAGTTTCAAAACGAAAATACAAACTGAGCAATCCTAGTACCCAAACACTAATTATCATTCCCTTTCCATAACTCTGTGAAAGAGCTGAGGGTATATCGATAACGAACGCAAGGATACGCCCTGGTGGCGGAATCAACTAATCAACCGGTGTTGCGTTCTTCTTTCTTTCAGCCACCGTCCAGAGTCGTTTCGATATGACTTTATATGGGCGATAGTCGGTTACAACGAGTATCCAGTGATAATAAATATACCATCCATAGATAGGTGTAGGAGCTCTTTATTGTTTTCCACAAAAGTTCATGAAAAGTTCATAAAATCCACACAAGTCCAAGAATAGTCCAAGATTAGTCCAAGACTAGTCCAAGAATAGTCCCTAAAAGTTCATGAAAAGTTCCTAAAAATCCACCCAAGTCCAAGAATATTCCAAGACGCGCGCGCGTGTGTGTGTGTGTGTGTGTGTGTGTGAATAGTCCAAGACTAGTCCAAGAATAGTCCCTAAATGTTCATGAAAAGTTCCTAAAAATCCACCCAAGTCCAAGAATAGTCCAAGACGTGTGTGTGTGTGTGTGTGTGTGTTCACCGAAGTCCAACAATAGTCCAAGACTAGTCTAAGACTAGTCCAAGAATAGTCCCTAAAAGTTCCTATCAGCCCAAGTCCAACAATAGTCCAAGACTAGTTCAAGACTAGTCCAAGAATAGTCCCTAAAAGTTCCTAAAAATCCGCCCAAGTCCAACAATAGTCCAAGACTAGTCCAAGAATAGTCCCTAAAAGTTCCTATCAGCCCAAGTCCAACAATAGTCCAAGACTAGTTCAAGACTAGTCCAAGAATAGTCCCTAAAAGTTCCTAAAAATCCGCCCAAGTCCAACAATAGTCCAAGACTAGTCCAAGAATAGTCCCTAAAAGTTCCTAAAAAATCCACCCAAGTCCAACAATAGTCCAACAATAGTCCAAGACTAGTCCAAGACTAGTCCCTAAAAGTTCATGAAAAGTTCCTAAAAATCTGCGCAAGTCTAAGAATAGTCCCTCAAAAATATGTGTAGTAGCAGTTTATCGTTATCACCAGTTTTGATTATTTGGAAAGTTTCATTCCCCAATAACCACAAAACCACTAACGCGACATTTTCCGCAAACTTCGACGCTTAATGGCTGATTACAGCTTTTGCAAACTCGGGGCGCGAATAAACGGGATAATCCTTCTACACATTTATGTGTTTTAATCTCCAGAAGTGAAGGGGAATTATTTAGGAGAATGGTCGTTGGACTTCTTATACCCACATTCCAATCATCGTCATTATAAACGGGTCGTGTTTCAAAGACCCCATCTATGGCGAATACAGTCTCCAAACTAGGCCAACCGGAACTACCTAAAATGTCCGCATTTTCTCGTACGAATCCGGCCCACGTAGAGTTGATAGCCTATAAAAAATATAGAGTTGGAATATTAAAAGTGCGTAGCCCTTGATATCAAATCAGTTATAATCGAACATTTACAACACCGTTCGCTATGTATATCGTTATATCGACAAAGTCGGTATTATCCGCGAGTAGATCGCGATAAAATTACAATACTTACGGACGATTCTCTAGGTTCGATGATATTTTTCAGTAAATTCGCCATTCCGAAGTAAGCTATAAGTTGAATTCTATTAGAGATATATATATATATATTTCGACAAACAATTCTCAAATAATGATCTATCTCACGATATGTCCATTCAACTCCCGCTATACGGTGATTGTATAATTGCCCCAATTAAAGCGATATCGGTCTGTACATATGAATATTCGAACCCCCCCAATATTATCATATGCTAATTGCAATCGAGTTCTACGCGTTATAATTGAAACACACGTTTATACTCAGACCGAGCGGTTTCTGTTATCCGACCACACCTGTTACCACAACACACACACCTTCGCATTGACAGGTATTAAAATCAATACAATTATGTATCATGACCGGCTTCTAACCGTATAGCGAGGTTAAATATACAAATATACCGAGTGTTCGCTAATGCAAAGTGCAATTTGTAAAAAATTAACAGTCTACAATATATATGAACGCTTAACGTACAGATTCGTAGAGTTTATTGCTATGAACCCGTATAAAAATATATATCGAAATATCACCTTTTTGTAAAAGCGGTATGAAACCTCGAATATAGACTATTTAAACGATTAACGTATAAATTCGGAAGATTTATTTATAATATCATATGTAGATCTTTAATATATATATTCAGGTAAAATTATAACGCATATAATTTATTAATATCCAGGCGCAATAATTTATACGAATACAAATTATTAATGACGTATGACAGCGCTCGTATGCTATTTGGGAGGCAGAGAAGGCTATGAGTATTTGGGAGGCTTGAGTAAGGGCTCAAACGTGCATATATAACTACTCTACTGCTCGCGAGAACGAGTTATAAAAACTGATTATCCTGGATACCGTGAAAGTCTATAATTGAATAAATAACATGTAGTAACCGGAGAGTAATTCTATGTGCAATATAACACGAATGAGTGTAATAATAATTACACAAAAACACTCAAATTTCTGACAGTGCCAAAAATGCGATGGCAAATAATTATAATCGGATGATTAACCTTGAAGATTGGTGATATGTTGTGAAAGAGCAAATTTGCGTTCTCTACTCCACACTCCAAGGCAATTTCCGGTTGTAAACAGAAAGTGCTGCGTAAACAGAAGCTCTTTCGATATAGTATAGTTGCCGTGATGAATTATTCAGATTCATACACGACTGGATCGCTTGGTTACGGGAGATGTTCGTAGATAATCGAATAGCGGTCATAGGATCTGCTAGCACTCTCAATGACGACGCATGACTTTGCACATGTTGAGTTGATACATTATTTTCAGAATGTTAGCAAAGAGCCCCATCAAATTCCAGGCGTATATGTTTTTTTTTTTTTAACTTAAATTATTAGAGGATGAAGACATATGTCGATTAACCGGCATTTCTCACGCAAATACAATGTATCCTACAAACAACACCGTGATCGTGTTCATTTCTGTCTTGAAACAATCAGAGTTTTGTGAGTCATTGTAATCATATCAAACGATGCGTTTCAATTACGACATTTTCTTGTTATGTTTTTCTTGTCTTTCGCTCGAATCTGAACGCACAAGTGGATGGGAGAATAAATGAGCAGTTTCTGGGCCTATGTACACTGGTGAGATTTGATCTCCAAACACTGACATGTCTGAATGGCTGAATCGGTACCAGATGCTTGTTATAGGCTAATGCTAATATACGGTTTATATTCACCGACTGGGCGTATTATGAATCAGTACAATGCTATTACATGTATGTTAGAGATTCTCCCGTGAGAAAGGTTACTCGTGAAATGTTTTCTACTCTCAAATTTTAGAAAGCTACTGAGAGTCACGACAGGACATGTATTGTAGTGGAACATCATGTGTTTTGTTCTGGTCATTTGAGTGGCAATCTAGTAGATTGACATGCTATATTAGAAGAATAGTGTGTGGTTTATTTCAGATTCTGTCCACTTTAGCAAGTAGTCAATAGTTTACTATCTCGCCAGTAGCAGTTGCTAGATCCTGTGACAAAATGCGTCGATTCCAAACAACGCCACAGCACAGTATTGCTATTCCACCAACCCTCTCCATTCTAAAATTTTCAAATTCTGTGACAAATATCGCACACTGAAGAAAAGGACGACCGTACACTATCGTTGGTATACGTCTCATAATTTGTTTTTAAAACCACTCAAACTTGGGCTAGGGACCGTTTTGACGCTATATGCCTTACATCTTCGTATTGTTGAAATAAGCAATCATTATTGGCAAATACAATGAGAGCCACATATTTGCATTATGCTTAATTATGCACAGTCCAAATGGTTATGAAATTATAAATTGGTTGTAAAATGACCAATTACAAGCGTCTGATCCGTCATTCATATGTTATTAACTCAGCGCATATTGTATTTTAACGTTGATCAACCTTGACTGATTCATAACTTCATATTATACGTGAGCTCCAGGTGAGTATATCCCACTAGTCATCGATATGAGTTTTCGTTGAAACAAATGTTGATTCGATTCAACACCCGGAGGTGCACGAAGCTTTGATGCGCTGTTCTCGGGAGAGGGCGAGAGCATTTTGTTTTATTTCAGACCTATGTCAGGTAATAACTTGGGTGATCAAGGAAATGATCATCTCTGATATACATATGTGCACGTATAATGCGTATTTGTGTCAGCCGTTCAGTCACAATTTTGGTCGAAAGGCCAAGAAATATCTTCAGGGCACAATCGGGTCACTGGGGGTAACACAAAGAAAAAAATCAGCATATTGCGTCCATTGCGGGACAGATTTTTTTTGAGCGGCTATGGGGCCCAGGAAAATAACATCAAGCAAATAAAATAATAAAAAATAGCAGATAACACCCAATCGGAACCAGAAACATGAAACATACATTGTACTGTCTTGTTTGTGTCTGTTGACCAGTCACATTTTCTTCTGTCAAAACGCCATAAAACTTCGTTCTAATATAATTGACGTTAATGAGGGCAACACAAACGAAAAAAAAATACCTCAAAAGATCACCTGATGCAGGGGCCCCTGAAATTGCACCAAGACAGCTATTAGGTACGGGAAAATGATATAAATCAGAGCAATCAAACAGGCTAGTTATAATATGGGACGGGAACATAAAACCTTCATTTTACTTGTTTTAACCTTTGTAGTTTTATATGTTCTCGCTGAACATCAACGGTTTGGCTTAAATTCATGGAACTTTGCCAAGATAGGGGTCGGGTCATGGTGTGATCAGAAAGGGCACCCTTAAGTCATATGGTGACACTTTTTTTCAGAATTCACAGGAGAGAAGAAAAAATCGGAAAGAGCATTTCCCACCTATTGCCGCAATTAGCCTAACCTTCACACGCGAAGCCATCATCTATCTGGCCATGAGTCGCCCCAATCCTGATCACTACTGTCTCAAAATAATCGATCTTACTTCTTCATCAGATATTAATCATCTTTGCACAAGGTGTTTGACTTGCTCTTTGTCGTGATATGCCGTATCCTTCGACAGTTTAAATCAAAAGACCTGGGAGTTAGATATTGAAATAACAACTGTCGGTGATTTCGGAAACTCTCCACGTTCAATAATTAAGGAAACCAGCAAAGTACTCATAATACACGTATATGCAGGATATACACACATATGGACATTTCCTTTAATGCTAGATCACATCTGTCGGACCTATTTGGTTATAGCCAGTGCATTCAGAATATTAGTTTGAGGGATCACATTTGTCGCAAGTTGAAGACGCCGTTTCATTTTCTCACAACTATGGCCCGTTTCGACTATTTGGAAATTGAAGGGGCGAGAAGTACTTCAGTCGTAAATTCTGCTTAAGCTGCCGTTGATCATGCATCGCACAATGACAACCCCAACATGGCAGGTAACTGTGCGGAGAAATTCTAGATCGGAAGCTTGAATAACTGTACGGTGCCTGTGGGGTCTTGGTCATAAACACGGCCTACATGGAAACTATCTGAGAGTCAGTTTATCATCTTGGCTATTAAGTGAATATCTCAGTCCCACTTCAGTTTTCTGCAGCTTTAACATGATGGGTCTTCCGATCTTTATGTGGGCGAATCTCAGAAATTCCCGTGGTAATCAAGTCCAGTTAAGCCGCGAGTATCGCAGACTTTATTTGAAGCTGTCCAGTCTATAATTTAGAAGTGTTCTATGAATAGCCGGATAATTACACATACAATTTGGCTTCCTGTCTTCAAGTTAGAGGGGAAAGATTTAGAAAAAAAAACAAATAGCATCGATTAATTATGGAACGATAAGTATCCATTTATCAACCTCAAGCAAGGACGCCGTTAGGAAATAAAATCACATAAATCACGCTAAAATTTCAAATTGTATCCGCAATATCAATGCAAAAAGATCACACTATCGCAGAACAGCGCGACAAAGAGCATATACTGGGTTCCACTGGCGAAAGTGTTTGCACACTTAATTTTGAATCAAGCGACTGAAATTGAAAGGTAAATGTTTTCTTTAACAACTACTGCATACATAGTCGAGCACACGCTAACGACTATTCTATGCGATGAATTGCGCCACTGATTGCGACTTTCAAGTATACAAACATAGTTTCTTCGAGACAAAAGGGCGTAACGGCGCTGTGCATCAACAATTGTTCAAAACTCTACGATGTAGATTATACTTGCTCAAATTAAAATTCCCGAAACACCGTTCGAATACACACGGTAAAACGTTTTTTTGATACATATAGATTATCACTACGAGTGCTCATTTATCTGATTTTTATCACACGAGTTTGATAAAACCCATATGAAACGAGCTTTAGCGAGTTTCATATGGGTTTTATCAAACGAGTGTGATAAAAATCAGATAAATGACCACGAGTGTTATAATTTATTTCTCACATCAAAATAATGTTGAAAAATATCCAATAATATAGTTAGAAAACTGTAAGGGTGTGATACAGGTTTTGTATCACATGGGTGTATCACATTGCTTTTGGCTGCAGTGATGTGAGAAAACCTATTCAAAAAGCTTTTTTTCAAATATATCTACACATGATTTGTCCAGCCATTAATAGCCAATAAAGTAATTTTCGTAATTAGTGAGGTGCTTCTGTGAACAATATCCACCATTATACGGAAAACACGGCCATCTTGGATTCTTCAACATTTTCAGGTACAGCATGACACAACGTTATAGCGTGGTAAGTTCCAGCCCCCCAGATTAAGGGGGTAGAAAAATATGCAAGGGAATGGTCCCCCATAATTTCAGGCCTGGACATGTCCCAAATCGCCGAGGTCAGATAGGCTTAACGGCTCCCCTACCAAATTTTTTGTCCTATCCCCGAAACGACAAAAAGGAAATGAAAGCAGATTCTCTGGGACTTTTTAGTTTATCATATTGGGGTCATTTTGACCATATTTGCATAACCGCTGAGTAGAGGATCATGGGCAAATTCAAGATGGCGGCCATGTAGGGAATAATGATGTTTTGGTCATTTTTGTTCCAAATTCCTGCATTTCTTCGAGGAAAATCGGGAAATATCTAGTGGATTTCACATGAGACTATTATTTAATTTATCGTGCAGTTTTTTCGAAAAAACATAAATAAAAACAATGGATAAGCTGACCAAAAAAATCGATAAAAAAATGGCTTTTTGAAGTGGTTACTGTGACGTTATCAATGCGGTCATCGCGGATTTCTGTTTTTAAATTTTCTGGTAGAACTTGACGCAAGGGTGAAGTGGTAAGTTTCAGCCCTTTAGCGCAAGAAGTAAGAAAAATATTGTGGGAGGGGGGTCAAAATGGCCCCCAGGCAAGAACAGGTTCCAAAAAACCCTGGTCAGATAGCATTAACAAAACTAGTTTATAGCAAAATTCTTACATGTTTTTATAGTTATCCATACACAGTTCGAGTGGAGGATGCGATAACTCCCACTTCAATCCCGCGCGGAAACAATGGAGTGCCCACAAGCGTAACAAGATGAAATAATTCTCTCCAAATTCATTTTGTACGAACCAGAGAGCCATGATCCCCTCAGATTTCAAGTCCATCTATCACATATGTAACACTACAATGTATATCTGGTATGCATGGAAGCTACCTTTCAAGAAAAATAGGACATCGGTGATTCCCACAAAAATCTGAGAATACTAACCTGGCGTTTTACTCTGATAAGTGGCTTTCCAAGGAGAAACCAGTCCAACGCGGGCTACTGAAGGACAATACAACGTATATATTATCGGCCAAATCCAAAACAAGAGAACGAATGAACTATCCAAAAACTATTCTCCAACAGAACTACATTTTCGATGTTAACCCTGGCCGGGGGGCACTTTCCGACCCCCTCCCCCTGTTGTTTTTTTGCTCGTATCTTCGGAACGACAACAAATTGAGAGCTGAAACTCCGTGACCTTTTCGATTATCATGTTGGGGTCATTTTTGGGTAAATACAAAATGGCGTTCGTGGGGGTACCGTACAAGAAAAGTGATGTTTTCGCCATATTTCTTCAAAAATTACACAAAAATTCAGCATGTTGATTCACGCGATTCTATGCATTTCACTGAAACCATATGTTTCAGCATCACCAAAAAACACCCCCTGATTTTCCCCTCTCCCTTCCTTCCCCCATTAACCCTACCAGACCTGGGAAGGAGACAAAATGCCCCCATACCAAACTTTCTGCGATATCTCCGGAACGCCAAAATATGGAGAGCTGAAACTTCGTGACGTTATAGGATATCATATAGGATATGATATTGGGCTATTTGCATAACCACACGAGGAGAGGATCTTGGGTAAATTCAAAATGGCGTCCATGTGGGGTACCAGAAAAAGTGATGTTTTCGTCATATTTCTTCAAAAATTTTGCTTTTCTGTATAGAAAAGTGGGTAAAACTTATTTTATTTCATATCAGATTATTATTTACTAATTTATCATGCAGTTTTTGCGAAGAAAAAACAAAAATAAAAAAAATTCGAAGATTTTGATCAAAAATCGTCCAAAAATGCTCTTTTTGAAAATGACGCCACAGTGACGTCATCATGGCGACCATCTTGGATTTTTTTTACATTTTCTTGTAGAGCTTGACCCGAAGATATAGTGTGGTAAGTTTCAGCCCTCTGGTCTTAGCGATAACGAAAATACTGAAGGGGGGAGGGGCACTTTCCGCACCCCACCCCCAGGCTGCCTTTACACCCCAAACCGCCAGGCCAGATAGGGTTACATAATGAAAATTTGGACGACGCATCAATCAGTTTGGCCGAGACAGTACTTAATCTAGGCTCGTTTGACCGACAGATATTAGGTTTTCGAACGGTTCACGATAACCAAATCTATTTTGATACGCCAGTGTTCAAGGTATTTCCTCGAACTTTCCGACCAATAAATTAGAGCCTTCTTATAGGAATCTTGACAATCGCATACTCAATGTAGTTTCACTTCATCTCCTTATTGAAAAGCTGTAGAAAATTCTACCAAACATCGGTTCATAGGTTCAATGAACGGACATTCATTGA
>JAVTVY010005090.1:0-39405 GCA_036873755.1 Hanleya hanleyi | reverse complement strand
GCTAAGGTTACATGTAGATCTTGCCTAGTTCCAATTACCCATTTTGACGAGCCAAAATGTTATATATACTGACCAACCGAGTGAGTTATCAATTTTTTGCCGATACATTCTGAGAGTTAAACCATTCTGAAGTTGAAATATGCATGCTGTTTATGCTAGCTTGTCTTCGAATGTTCCGGCATGGTGTAATGTGGTCAAATGGCAGAGGCAATAGAACGCCCCGTCAACCGCCAAAGCACTGTTCCACCTGCTCCTGCTCGTCGGGCTGACGCCACGACTAGGTACAACAGGCGCATTGAGTAACAACACAAGCTTGGAAAAGTACCATCACCCCTGTGCGAGTGTGGCAAGAATAATGAGAACACCACACACTTCCTGTTGTACTGCCCACTTTACGACCTGTGGAGAGAGGAGATAAGGATGAAATTATTTCAATCATCAGGGCGCATGGGCAACTCCATAGAACAACTACTGGGGGATATCCCTTCCATGTCAAAAGAGGAAGTAGCTAACACACTAAAGACCCTATCAATATTTGTGGACAGGACTGGATGCCTCTGTCTTGTCCGAAGTACCGCGGGAATAATACCTAGTAGAGCACAGAGTTGAATTTGAACTAGAAGACCATTGGTGCCCAATGGGCCCTGAATCGACGGAACGGAACTTGGTCTGGGTCATCTATACGCGGTAATCTTATGGATGGCGAAGTGTACGCAAATGTTTGACGCCTTTCTTGAAGACAAAAATGCACACAAACACGCACCAGTCTACTTCTCCGATGCATCTGGGATTCTGTGGACTGCAAAAGCTACTTTGTTGTCAGTTGGTGGTGTTGGCAGGGCTCAAATTGACGGACTGCGAATGGCTAAAAGCAGGTCAAATTCTGGTGTCGCAGGCCAACCTTGAAATGGCCAGCTAAAATAGAAATGAGGAAAAAATCCTCATTTCATTAGTTTGAAATGAAAATTGATAATTAGCTCCGCAAACTCGATTTCTCGCTGTGTATCTACTTTATTCATCGAATCACAAAAGGGACAGATTACCTTCATGGCTCGATGGATGTTTGCCATCAAATGGTTTTTTAGCTCATATCCAGCATGCATGTTCCGAAGATTTTGGGTGCCATTCATTTCCAACTGTTTATTTGGGCACCCTCTTATACCAAGATGGTGGATTCCGTCTTTGATATTGCATCAGGTGGTCAGTGTGATAGATTTAGGCTCCTCTTTTGAGCCACTTTTCAGTAGGTAATTCACGTCATCAGTCCTTCTTAAGACGACCCCAGGTCCTTTCAATATACCGGTAAGTTTGTCGCGCACCCCTTTCTTCTTTTGCAAGAACATACACCCAGCCAGGTTGTCCAGATTTAAGAAAGTTCTACTTTGCCTTCTGGTAGTCAGCCCTGGTCTTAGAGGTATGACGAGCAAATTCATAAATTTCCTTCAAGGTGGCTTGGAGCTCAATGATATATCCATCTGGGTATTTGTGTTCTTCTTCATCAACCTGAGGGCGACCAATCATAGCCTTCATGGGCTAACTAACTTCCCTTTCAAATACCATCGTGTTGGGAGATTTCACTGTGGCAGAATGCTTAGATGCTCTATAGGAATGACAAGCGTCTAGTCCGTCATCCATAATTCAGCCGTCGTCCATTAGAGAATATCCGCGTCCATAATCCAAAGACCTATTCCATATTCCATATAGCAGTATTAGCACCAAATTCAAAAAGACAATCATAGTTTACATAAACATAGGCTTGTTTCCTGCAAGGGAGAAGCGGTCAACAGTTTTCAATGATGCCGGCGAGACATCATGATGTTCCAAAAATATCAAATCCGTATCGCTGATCAGTATTCTTAACCCATAATATTCGTTGTAAGGTCGTCATCTAAAGAATGATGTATCTCAGTCACGCTTTGATTGTGACTGTTCATATGAGTACCATGAGGATCTTGAAGTACATGGGTTCATACGGCCCCTAGCCCCCGGTTAAGCGGAATTAGACACAAGTTACGAAACGTAGCGCCATAGATCTTGCACGCTACGTTCGTATTTTGCTATCAGCATGCGATATGTATCGCCAAATTTGAGAAACTTTGAGTGGAATAGCCCTGTTTTATAAGCCTGTTTTATAAGTTTCTGCAACAATGTTTTGTGACGTTGATTAAAATCGTCACATTTAACACAGGATCTAGCAAATGCTATTAAGCGACATATGTATACGCCATATGCAGGTCCCACTGGAATATTACTGTCCAGATAGGGATAGTTTACGATGTCGAAATTGTAATCATCTCTTTTGTCATAAAGTCGACGAGAGAGAATGCCCGCTTCATTTTTATAGAGATATAGATCTAAATATGATGTGCCTGTAGGGCTGTCTGTAGTTTTCTTCAAACCCAGTGAAGGTGGATATATATCCTTCACTGCGTCATTTATATAGCGATTATCCACAGCGAGAAGATCGTCTATATAGCGTTTGGTGAATGAGAAGGAACGGTCTTTGAATGGATCGGTTTTTGAAAGCGCCTGCATATAGTCATATTCATAAGAGAACAGATACAGGTCAGCCAACAGGGGTGCACAATTAGTACCCATTGGAATACCTATATGCTGCTGATATATTGTGTTGCCAAATTTCACATAGATATTTTTAATGAGAAATTCAAGCAACTCTATAAACAAAGAAACATCCCATGAATGATATCTCTTGTATGTAGTAGAGCTAAAGAATGCTTTATGGCTTCCGACATTAATATATCTACGATCAGTTTTCTTGAACACAGATACTATTAATGAACTTAGACGGTCAATAAGGTCCTGATGAGAGATTGTAGTATAGAGAGTCGAGAAATCCCATGTGGATACATGTCTGTACGGTATGTGACCTTTAGCATCAAGTTCTTCCGTAAGACATTTTGAGTTTTTCAATATCCACATACATTCAACGCCAGAGTTCTTAGAAATAGTGGCGCAATACCTTTCCCAAAATGCTTTTACCCCCTGAAGGGCCCTCGTCAATAGGGTTGAAAGAAGCTTAGTGGTGCAGCTCCTAGAACCAGCTATGAATCTAGCTTTGTATGGTGATTTATGCATTTTGGGAGTCCAGTATAGTTTTAGTATGTCGTTATGATTGATTGGAAGACAAATACCTCTTTCCCTGAGAAACTTTTTGTGATTGTTAAATAAATCTTCCAGAGTAAATGCAGTTTGGGAGTAAGTAGACGTATTTGATGAAGATATGTCTACACTCAATTCTTTAACCAGTACCTGGTAATAGTAATATTTACATATGAATATTATATTATTCGGAGCGTTGTCTGCTGGGACTATGACGAATTTACTCTGGAGATTTGGTAGAACTTCTTGCGAATTGAGGTTTCTCAGTACTTGTTTTGCTTGGGGAAGAGTACTTCTGTCAATATGGCGGATTGTTTCAACGACCTTGCTCTTGGTGAGGTCCAGCCAATCAGCGAGTACTGTAGGTTCAACTTTTTCTCGCTTAGACCAATCAATAACGTACTGTTCCAATGCAGACAGGACTATCTTCTGGTCGGCCTTCAGATTTATTCTTCTTGGCTCTCTATATTTAGGTCCTTTCATCAGGAGTAATTTCAGATCCTTATCACTCACCACATCAAGGTCACCAGTCAATATGTTTGCATGGTGTATAGATAAAGTTCGACGATTCACAATCACAACTATAGCCTCCTGACGTGTATAAGTTCCAGTCAAACTCCTTGACAGCATTGGAGTAATTGAATATTTTGGTGGCTATAGATTTAGTATACTTATACGAAATGCAAGGAGGTTCTGTGAACTTAAAATAGTTTGGTACAGCGATGCGTACCTCTGGATCATTCAGGATTCGAGGTAAATTAATGATGTCCAGTCCTTTATCTAAGTAGTTGAGTTTCAAGAAAAGCCGATCTTGAGAGGTTTCGATTATGTTCACTGGACGATACAACCGAAAATACGCTATATCTTGACATCCTTTACTGATTTTTGGTGGTATTATATTTCCTGAAGACGCAGATTGTTGTATTACAAGCGTCTAGTCCGTCATTCATAATCCAGCCGTCGTCCATTAGAGAATATCTCTGGCTATTTGATCTAAAGCTCTGAGAGGTAACGCATACAGAACTGTACGTAAGCTATGTATACTATTGGGTGTGTTAGTTAAACCCACTAAGTAATTTAAAGTGATATGATCATGAATCATCGAACTATTAAACTTTCGCCAACCATGGCCGCGATATCCCCGTTGATGGGGTTTAAATAGTTGGATAATGTTGAATATATTTGAACGGCGGTTTGTAGCATTGCCGAACCCACTGACATTATCATTTAAACCAAACGGAAACACTGACCCAAGTTCTAGCATCCAGAATAATTCCCGCTCTCGGATTTTTCTCTCAAATCCAAATGGGGAATCCTTAGTAGATAGACGACGTCTATGATCTGAATACTAAAGTTATCCCAGCCATGGTCGGGTCCAGAAAAATGTTTACCTATAAGCAATTGCTTTTTCCTAACGGATTTTCTGTGACCGTTCACCCTAAGATGGAGTCTTTGGGTGGTCTTGCCAACATACCGTTGACCACACTTCTTACAGGAAACTAAATAAATACAGTTTGTAGTAGAACAACTAAGATCAACATACGAGTTACCAGAATATGAGTTACCAGTTAACGCGGAACTAAATGAAGCTGAAGTATTAAAGAGTGGACACGTGAGACATCCACGATGTCCACACTTAGAAATTTTGAAATTATTACATGTAGAATTCGGTGCTAAACAATCATCAAGCGCAATATTACAAGGTTTGATGTCGTGGCCTTGCTTTGCTGTCAGACATATACCTGTCATTTGGATTGAAAAAGGTCTTAGTCCATTTCGAACTATTAGAGACTCGGCCGAGAAACCTGCACTAAGGTTCCACGGGTCTGTCTTAATATTTTTTCTTTCCGTTGTATCCATTATGAGTGTTGGGTGTGCAGGGACCCGGCCTCGGGGACAACTTGTCCACCAGCAGAATCCAGGCATACACAGGTTAAAATTACAAGCGTCTAGTCCGTGATCCATAATTCAGCCGTCGTCCATTAGAGAATATCCGCGTCCATAATCCAAATACCTATTCCATATTCCATATAACAGTATTAGCACCAAATTCAAAAAGACAATCACAGTTTACATAAACATAGGCTTGTTTCCTGCAAGAGAGAATCGGTCAACAGTTTTCAATGATGCCGGCAAGACATCATGATGTTCCAAAAATATCAAATCCGTATCGCTGATCAGTATTCTTAATCCATAATATTCGTTGTAAGGTCGTCATCTAAAGAATGATGTATCTCAGTCACGCTTTGATTGTGACTGTTCATATGAGTACCATGAGGATCTTGAAGTACATGGGTTCATACGGCCCCTAGCCCCGGGTTAAGCGGAATTAGACACAAGTTACGAAACGTAGCGCCATAGATCTTGCACGCTACGTTCGTATTTTGATGTCAGCATGCGATATGTATCGCCAAATTTGATAAACTTTGAGTGGAGGCGTTTGGTGGAATAGCCCTGTTTTATAAGTTTCTGCAACAGTGTTTTGTGACGATGATTAAATCGTCACATTTAACACAGGATCTAGCAAATGCTACTAAGCGAGATATGTATACGCCATATGCAGGTCCCACTGGAATATTACTGTCCAGAAAGGGATAGTTTACGATGTCGAAATTGTAATCATCTCTTTTGTCATAAAGCCGACGAGAGAGAATGCCCGCTTCATTTTTATAGAGATATAGATCTAAATATGATGTGCCTATAGGGCTGTCTGTAGCCCTACACTCATTCTATCTGCGCTGTTTCTCCTTACATTACATGGTCAGCATTCTTGCCACATTCCTATTGAATCGTTCAGCATTGTCATCTGCTTGTGGACTGTATGCCGATGTTCGGGTCTTGTCTAGCCACAATAGGGCACACAAGTCCGTAAATAATTGGGTCACCAAGTTGCTAACTTGATCAGAATGAATGTGTCCAGCGCTAGGAATATCATGATGATGCTGAACAACATTTCCCTTCAGAAATGCTGAAACGATGAGCTGGTATGTGACTTTATCATTACCATCAAATCATTTCCATAGCAGCATACCTCCATGGCGTTCAAGGCGATCCCAGTTCGTCCACAATAATTTCAGAAAGATTTGTGAGATATTGTTGACCATTCAGGTTGCTTGCCTTCCTCCTTCAGGGCTAACAAGATAGGCCCGACGTTTATATCCTCAAGCTGTAAAAGTCGAATCTCCGCGGGACTCTATCCTTCAAGAGACATGTGATTTATCTTCAAACCATCTACATCCACTGCTCGCTTGGCTCGAGTTGTTACTCTTATAGTTTGAATAGAGGGCATCGGATGAACCTCGCGCAAGTAAGAACGCCGAACCTCTGTATTAGACATGTGAGGACCATTAAAACTGCTTTTATTACCAGAGTCACCATTTCCCTTTTGTTGTGTGATGCAAGTCTTACATGGGTTATGATACGGCGCATCTGCATTACCATGAGTGCGTCCTGCTCTGTGCACAACCTGTAAATCATAAGTACCTAACTCTTGTAACCATCGTGCAAAGTGTCCTGTTTCATATCTTCTCTAGCTTACTTGGGGCTTTACTCATATGAGCAATAACATGCTCTGTACACTCCTGTACCCGTGATATAACAGAACCAACTGCTGGGTCACTCGCATCTGCGTCAAGGATGAACTGTGACCCAGGAATAGGGTATGATAATATCGGTGCTATTGTGAGAGCATATTTAAGTGTTTGGAAGGCAGTTTGACTCGCATCTGTCCACTAAAACCTGAAACCTTTATCAAATGTCGGTCAAATGTTGATGGTGAATTCGCTAATCCGAAATTGGAGCGATATGCAAGAGGTCGGAAAAATTGACGACGTCTGGTGACTAAAAAGCAACCATATGACACTACAGGAGAACATCCCTCGGTATCTAACATTCAGACCCGAGAATATGGTGGATTCTCGGACGTACCGTAGCCTTAGTATCTCAGCCGCGCTTTTATTGCAGCTGTGAAGTATCCACACGGCCCCTAGCACTGGCTTAAGCGGAATTAGATACGCTAGCTCGGGAGCTGTGATGAAAGATCAGCTCAAACAACTCATGTGATGTTACTGGTTGAGCATCGTGGACGTCGGATGGAGTAAACGTATCAACATGGGGTAACTTGGTAAATGCAAGAATACCCAGAGAAAGTAACCTGTAATGACCGACGTCATACGGCTTAAATTTCCCACCAAAACAATAAACCTACATATATTTGTCGAGTGACATGTACAGAGTGTGGGCCTCAGGGACTAACAGTCAACCAGCAGAATCCTGCCATATACAGGTAATAAATTGGAGCGATATGCAAGAGGTGGGAAAAATTGCGACGTCTGGTGACTAAAAAGCAACCATATGACACTACAGGAAAGCATCCCTCGGCAACTAATATTCAGACCCGAAAATACGGTGTATTCTCGGACGTAGCCTTAATATCTCAGGCGCGCTTTTATTGCAGATGTTCATGTGAAGACTATGAAGTATCCACACGGTCCCTAGTACTGGCTTAAGCGGAATTAGATACGCTAGCTCGGGAGCTGTGATGAGTGATCAGCTCAAACAACTCATGTGATGTTAATGGATGAGCATCGTGGACGTGGATGGAGTAAACGACTCAACATGGGGTAACCTGGTAAAGGCAAGAATACCCAGAGAAACTAACCTGTAATGCCCGACGTCATACGGCTTAAATTTCCCACCAAAACAATAAACCTACAGATATTTTTCGAGTGACATGTACAGAGGGCGGGCCTCGGGGACTAAATCCTGCCATATACAGGTAATAAATTAGAGAGATATGCAATAGGTGGGGAAAATTGACGTCTGGTGACTAAAAAGCAACCATATGACACTACAGGAAAGCATCCCTCGGCACCTAAGATTCAGACCCGAGAATAAGGTGGGTTCTCGGACGTAGCCTTAGTATCTCAGCCGCGCTTTTATTGCAGCTGTTCATGTGGAGATTATAAAGTATCCACACGGCCCCTAGCACCGGCTTCAGCGGAATTAGGTACGCTAGCTCAGGAGCTGTGATGGCAGATCAGCTCAAACAACTCATGTGATGTTAATGGATGAGCATCGTTGACGTCGGATGGAGTAAACTCTCAACATGGGGTAACCTGGTAAATGCAAGAATACCCAGAAAAACTAACCTGTAATGCCCGACGTCGTGTTGCTTAAATTTTTCACCAAAACAATAAACCTACATATATTTGTCGAGTGACATGTACAAAGGCATGACAGTAAACTGGTGCAATTGGAGCGATATGCAATAGGTGGGGAAAATTTACGACGTCTGGCGACTAAAAAGCAATCATATGACTCTACAGGAAAGTAATCGTCGACACCCAACATTCAGACCCGAGAATACGGTGGATTCTCGGACGTAGCCTTAGTATCTCAGCCGTGCTTTTATTGCAGCTGTTCATGTGGAGAATATGAAGTATCCACACGACCCCTAGCACCGGCTTACGCGGAATTGGATACGCTATCTCCGAAGATGTGATGACAAGTCAGCTCAAGCAACTCATCTGATGTTAATGGATGAGTATCATGGACGTCTGATGGAGTAAACTCTTTAACATGGGGTAACCTGGTAAATGCAAGATACCAAGAAAAACTAACCTGTAAAATCCGACGTCGTACACCACCGAAACAATAAACCTACACATATATGTCGAGTGACATGTACAGAGGGCGGGCCAAGCCCCGATAGGTAGTAAAGATCGTCTTGCCTCTGTCTTTCTCAGAGTCAGGCATTTCCCAAAATTCAGAGTTCAGATCCATACAACTGAACCACTGTGATCCAACTAGAGCATCCAAACATTCGTCAATTCGGCGTAATGGATATGCATCTTTGACTGTTACATCATTACTCCTCCTGTAATCTATACAGAAACGTGTGGTTCCATCCTTCTTAGGACAAATAGTGATGCCCATGTCCTATTTGTAGGCTCAATGACTCCCTTGGCCAGCATTTTCCGACAGTAGTATACAATGCGTAAATCGACTCATATTGACCTTTGACCTCAGAAATTTGCATATGACGTCACTTTCGGTTTGGGTAAATGAGGCGTGACCTTTGGACATGTCCAGACTTGTTTGTGTTTGTCTGGCGTTTTTCGCCACAATGGCATGCCGCCCGCCATTATGGATCCGCCATTTTGGAGCCGCCATGTTGGAAAATTGTTGTAGAAAAACGTATAAAAGGAGGAGATTTTTGGTGGTTTGGTGTATTCATTGCACTACCCCACGGGGCTCTCTCACCTACCTGCCTGCTTGACCAGCCTGCCTGCTTGCCTGCCTGCCTGCCTGCCTGCCTGCCTACCAGCTTGTTCTGACGAGAGGAGGAGAGAAAGCATGAGACGTGGAGAAGATTTTCCATTGGACCCAGCAGCACCTCCGGTTGAAGTCTTACCCCAAGACGAGCGTGTGAGTGACATTTATCGACGTCACTGGGCTACCATACGCCATTGTTTTCACCGCAACCGTCGTCTATGGACTTGTATAACTATCGACTGCAGGACCTCACGTATCTGTCTACCTATGCCGAGAACATTTTCACAGATCAGGTGACAGCATTCAAGTTGAATATGACATTCGGTTACATTTTACGGCACAAGGAGACGGACCAGGTGCGGTATTATTATCCCAGCAATAATACCTATGTGTTTGACCAGCCGTTCACGGTGACGGATGCCATTTCTCTGGAGCCACTCATCGACCAACTGACTACGTTGGACCCATTGGAATGGGCCCGGTTGCAACACCCCAATACCAAATGGCTTGTGGAAATGGTGACCAACGTCACATTTTTCGTCACGAAAATGAGAGATCATCCTATCGGTGCTCCTGTACTACTACCACCTTGGCTGCTTCATCGACCCGGACTGTATGCATTAACGGGAGGGGCAAATGGACCTTACAAAGACCGGAAATGTCTGTCTCGGTGTTTGGCCGTGCATCTGGACGAGTGTAATCCCCAGGCTTGTGACAGAGTGGCCAATGACTATTGGGAACAGTATTTACAGGCGCAAGACTTGAATGAGCGGCACTTCCGTGGAGTCCCGTTCAAGAATTTGGATGACGTGGAAACACTGTTCAACATCAATATCTTTGCATACCGATTACGATGCGAGGAGGATACATTTGTGGCTGAATTGGTTCGTCGTTCAACAGAACGGTATGCTTCTACGATGAAAGTCAATGTCTTCGATCACAATGGCGTGAGTCATTTTTCGCTGATCTACAACATGAGCCTGTACGCCCAGTCCTACAGTTGTGCCCAATGCCATCGGGTGTTTCACCGTTCCACCGACTTACATCGACACGAGAAGAGTTGTGACAACAGTGTGAAGCGAAAATTTCCTGGTGGTGTGTATCATAATACGCCTACTATTTTCGAGGAACTGGCCGATGAGGGTCTTATCATACCGGAGCAGTACCGTTATTTTCCCTACCGGGCGTGTTACGATTTTGAGGCCTTGTTGGAGCCCATGGACATGTTTTCAGCGAAAACGCAGTGGACGCAGCGCCATATTCCGCTGAGTGTCAGTATTTCCAGCAACGTACCTGGCTATGACGCTGCACCGGTCTGTTTCGTGTCTACCGGGGATTCCCATGAGTTGATCACCCGCATGACGGAGTATTTAGAGGAAGTCAGTGCGGCCAGTACGGAATTGTTGGTGTCCAAGTTCCAGGACGCACTGGGCCAGCTGGACGATCGGATTCCTATACCGGGTGTATCGTTTAGTGACGATGAAGAGTCCGAGTCCGAGTCCGAGTCGCAGCCGGAACCCATGCAGTCGCAGGATGTGCCTTTACCTAAACCGTGTGCGGAGAAATTGAAAGCGCGCTTCCTACAATACCTAGGCCAGTTACCGGTGCTTGGTTTCAACTCGGGGCGATATGACTTGAATATGGTGAAGGAATTTCTCTACCCCTACTTGGCCCAGGCTAATACCATCAAGTCCGTCATCAAGAAGATCAATAATCGTATGGCCCTCACTACCACATCACTTCATTTCCTGGATGTACGGAACTACTTAGCTCCTAATTATAGCTATGATCAGTGGGTGAAGGCGTATGACTGTGCACAAACCAAAGGGAGGTTCCCTTACACGTATATATCGACGCTCGACCGTTTGGAGGAAACACAGTTGCCACCCCGGGATGCCTTCTTTGACGATTTGAAGCAAGTGGAATGTCCGGAAGACACGTACCGGGAACTACAGCAGGTATGGAACGATCAACACATGCAGACCTTGCGAGATTTCCTGATATGGTATAATAACTTAGATGTGGTTCCTTTCCTGGAAGCGGCCGAGAAAATGGTTCAACTCTTTCGTCGTGAGATGCACGTCGACATCTTCAAGGAGTGCTTGAGTTTACCGGGTCTGGCGCTTCGCCATCTTTTTCAAGAGTGTCCTACGTACTTCTCGCTGATACAGCAAAAAGATGCAGACATGCATGATTGTCTAAAGCAGAACATCGTGGGCGGACCTAGTCTTATTTTTCACCGTTATCACGAGAAGGACGTCACTACTCTCCCCGGTGGAAAACCCTGTGCTAAGATCATCGGTTTCGATGCAAATGCCTTGTACCTGTGGTCTCTGGCCCAACCTATGCCCAGTGGACATTATGCGCATTGGTTGGCGGAAGGCAAGCATTTCACACCGCAACGCACTCCCTACAAGCATCTGGCTGACCAGTGGTTGGATTGGGAAGCCTATCGACGGGGAATTTATATACGCCATCAGACCAACGCCACAGAGAAGCGCATAGGAGATCGTCGACTCCCCGTCGATGGGTTGCCCTGGTGGGTAGAACACCGACCGTATTCCAATTTTACGGTTGCTATTGGCACGGCCACGAATGTCATATCAGCGCTGGACGCTTCAACGAACGACGTGGATAAACGCCAGAAGAATTACGCGAAGAAGTGCAGGAGAACGGCGATTACGTGAAAGAGAGAGGATACCATCTTATCGATATGTGGGAATGTGAATTTCACACCATGTGCCAGGCCCTGCCACATTTACGGCGTTTCCTAAGAGAGCGCGAGTACCCGCTCTGTCGTCGGCGACCCCTGAGTCTGCCACAGATGTTCGACGCCATTCGTTCTGGGGACCTCTACGGCTTTGTCGAATGTGATTTGCATGTTCCCGACACTCTCAAGCCCCTCTTCGCCCAGTGCCCTCCCATCTTTAAGAACACGCTGGTGGGTCGGGATGATATTGGAGACACCATGGGGGCCTATGCTGAGCAACACGAGTGTTTGCCTCGACCTCGACGGATGTTGATTGGCAGTATGTGGGCAGAGAAAATCTTGCTGGGCACTCCGCTACTACAGTGGTACATGAGCCACGGTCTGGAAATTACGAAAATATACCAAGTGATGCAGTACGTTCCCAAAGCCTGTTTTGCGGAGAATGCTGACATCGTGACGTCTGCCCGTCGTCAAGGTGATCAAGACCCGAGTAAGGCCATCATCGGTGAATCGTGGAAATTGACGGGCAATGGCTATTATGGCAAAGCGGTAACGAACCAGGATAAGCACGTGAACGTGAACATCTGTACTACCTCGCAAGCCCGCAAAAAAGTGAATTCTCCTCTGTTTCGCTCCGTGGAGGTCATCGATGACAACGCGTATGAAATCACTTTAGCTAAAAAGACTATCCGTTACAACCTGCCCCTCCAGATTGGATGTATGGTATACCAGGTGGCCAAGCTGAGGATGTTGCAGTTTTTATATGATTTCATGGGTGTGTATTTTAATCCATCAGACTGGCAACTCATGGAGATGGATACGGACTCGGCCTACATAGCCGTCTCTAATGCGGATTGGGAGTCCCTGGTGAAACCTGAGTTACGTGCACAGTATGAGGTGGAACGGGACCAGTGGCTACCTCGACGTGACCATTACCAGTACGATAAGCGTACGCCGGGCCTCTTCAAGCTGGAGTGGAGTGGGGATGCTATGATTGCTGTCTCCTCCAAGACGTATTACTGTTACGGGGGAGACGAAAATAAGTTTAGCTGCAAAGGGGTGAACCGGCGCGATCCCAACATCGACAAAGTCTTGTACCTGAACGTGCTGCAAAGCCAGGCCAGTGCGAGTGGAACTAACCAAGGATTTCGTGTGGTGGACCACCAGATGCGGACGTACATCCAGCAACGAGACGCCTTTACTTTCTTTTACCCGAAACGGAAAGTCCTTCCCGATGGCATCAGTACCACTTACCTGGACTTGTGAAAATTTCCAACACTATGACTTTTGATACACGAGTTAAAAACTGTAAAGTCAGGATGGCCGAGTGGTCTAAGGCGCCGGTTAACAGTGCTGGTCTGCGAAATGCAGAACGTAGGTTCGAATCCTACTCCTGGCAGATTTTTTGTACATACCACTTGTATTCTATTGTACACACCACCTGTATTCTATTGTACATAGTCTAACCCTTCTTGATCACTTAAATAAAAAAAAAAGTCAAAACGATCATTTTGTGTTTTTCATGAATCCTTTTTTTATTGAACATCAATGAACGTCAGAACAACAACGTCATAACATAAAAAACAATAGTACTGCGCTGTGCATTGAATTAAGTTAACCAGAGAAATGGAGCATGCACATTAAAACGAGAGGCAGTCCAGTCATAGACGAGTACATCACGGTCTTCGGCTTGACAATAATCATCAAACATGTGTACGATCGTTTGCATAGAATGTCCTCTACTCCGGTGAGTGAGATAAAACACACAGTACTGTCCGCAGACACTACTCAAGGGTCCTTGTAATCTTTGAGTATTCCAACGCCACACTGTAGTAGATACGTCCATGAATTTCACCAAATCGGGATGCAGGGGTGCAAGTCTGTAGGAATCAAAGTATTCGCCTTGGCCTAGGGTGTCCACGTACACAGCCACCCAATGTTCACCGGGTCGAGACCCAGGGTCTGTATTCAGGATGTAGGCTGCTGGGGTGGTGGAGTGGGTGGGAAACACATTGCGTGGAAACACACCTCGAAAGGGTACCCGAGGATCTTGCTCGAGTATGGCCATCAGCTGCTCTGTATCCATGATTCTAGCTGGCGTAGTCACACAGCACGTTTCTTTGCTGATCCACGCTGATGACGTTATCAAACTCGGCGTAGCAAATCACGTTAATGGTCTGGGCTAGAGCGACGGCGAAACGCAGTTCCAGCCGTAGGTTTCCTTTCTTGAGCAAGGCCAGTTGATGATCGTGTTCCAAGGTGGGGGTGAGGTCGAAGGCGAACAACGTGTACCCCTTGCTAAAATCTCGTCGAGTGATGTTATTTCCTTCGTCCTGGTTGTTTTGTCCTGTGGCTGTAAACAGGTTCAGGTAGCTCCGCACATGGTTACCAAAATCCGGGCGGGCTGGAATTTGATGGCCGGCCTCGTGCAGTGCCAAAAAGTTGAGGTTGAAATGTTGAAATTGGAACGGATTCTCACTCCACTGTCCATTGAAAGCGGTGTTGGTCACACACGCCAGGGTAAGGGAGATCCCATAGAAATAAATTTTCACGATTGGCCATCATCGTGCCTGCTGGCACAGAGAACACCTTGGTCTGTACGCGTCGGATGGGGTACAGGGCTGGTTTTTTCGATAAGGCTTCCATGTGACTCAGCAACACCCCCTGTTGCAAATCCACCGTACGGACAAACAGGGCTGCATCTTCAATGATGATCTTGAATTGGGGACCAGCAGCTCCATCGGCCATCAAGGCGAACATGGGTGGGGAACGGATCAACTTGATCTTGATGGATACACCGTTCATCATGTAGCGGTCTTGCAGGAACAGATCGGCGTGCAGTCGTCCCATCATATCGACGGACTTGCTATTGGCTGTCAACTGCCTGCGATGGCCGAACCCATTATTGGTAGCGGTGACGCTATTCATGTATCCGGGTGTATCCCTGAAGTACAGCGCGGCTTGCAAGTGTGATTTTTTGGCATCTTCGCCGTACGCCAACAGCTTCTCCATGTAGGCTCGGTACGGGTACGTATTGGTGGACGTACTGATGAGTTTATCGTTCAGACCTATATCCACCTGTTGGAACAAGGAGTGCAGCCAAAGATTCACCGGGCCTACTACCGAATCGTTCCCGAGGGGGTCCCCGGCTGCGTCCACTATTTTGGCTTTCACATACAAGTAGGTGTGGGCTAAATCCAGGTAGGCCGTATCTTTGTTTTCAATGGTAAATTCCAGGGGTCCCGACCCCGTCAGGCTAGCCAGGGGTCGATGTTCTACCCAACGTCCTTCGGCCACACTGGTCTGGGTGGGTGGAATAGTCCACGAATCCAATTCACTGCTGGTAGACGGACAAGACTCGGAGTGAATGAATGCCATTATGCGAAGATGTCTCTCCTACTCTTCTTCTTTTTCCGGGGTGTGCGTCGTCGGTGTGTCTGTCGTCGAATGACTCTTCGCTGTACCCGTGGTTGTCTTTTAAGGGCTTTGGCGATCAAGACGCTGCCTGCTTCTTTAGCCCGTCGTTTGAAGGCTTGTCGGGGTGTTGTGCCTCCCAAGACATCACCGGCCACGTGCAATCCACTGCGTACCGCTTGTTTATCCACCGCTTTGACACCCCGTGTCACCAAGGGCAAGAACGTTTTCACAATGCTGCCCAGTATGTTCCCCAATCCGTGACCTCGTTGCATGCGTGCACCGCTAAAGATGGGCAAGCTCCCGCCCGTTTGTTTCTTGTAGTAGTCGGCATAGCTGGGCGTATGGCACTGGTAAGGCACGTACATTATACGAAGTGAGGAGAACGGGCTTGTCGGAAATGAAGTGTCAGCACCACTTTCCCTCGTTCGAATGCGACCGGGTGTCCCGTGTCATCGCTTATATCCACCGTGATCGTGTTGATATCGGTATGTCGTACGGGTAGGTAGAGTATATGGTTGAAACTCTGGTTGACTTGATCGCCATACTTCTTTCTAATGGGTACCACCCGTAACAGAGGTGTTTTCACATCGCCCACAATATGGCTGTCCACTGCGTCCGAGTAGACGTAGAGTCCGTACATGCCTACTTTCACATCCATCACAACGTCACCGTTGTCGGTGGTGGGACCCGTGTAGACGCTGTAAGGCAGACCTAACATTTGCTGTAGTGTAGGACTGAGCTTCACACCCACGTTGGGCTGAGCAGGATACAGGACTTGTCGTTGTGTGCGTTGACATCGAAGATCACGTGATTCTTGAAGGGATAGGCTTTCAGGGGTCTTGAATTATTCGTCACCTCCCGTAGAGACTTGTACTGCAACAAGGTGAGCAGACCCTCCATGAACGTCTTGGGCGTATCGTATTGGCCTTCGGGCAGAGTGAGTCGGTGTACTTTGCCTTCGTAGGTCACTTCGTACCATACTTCTTGGTCTCGTACGTTGTACCACGAGTAAGGGTATTGAATATCCACCAGTCCACATTCTCACCGTCCAGGTAAATGCAACGGTTGTGGTAGTTGGGTCACGTACTTGGCCAAGGTGTTGTCAGGAAACACATCGAGTGAACTGTTACTGGGCAACGTGAGGTAAAACATGACGACTGAGCTTTCTGGATTCTGCACCGGGCTTTAATAGGGTTCCCTAGTAGGGTTCCCTAGTAGGGTTCCCTAGTAGGGTTCCCACGCCTTGGGCGGCTGACCTTGGCGCCGTGATCGTCGGGTCGGTGCGGCCGGCATAGAGGTCGCCGGCATAGAGGTCGCATAGGGGTGAAAAGAACGATCCCGCCGTGAGGGTGTTTTGGGAGGAGTCTGCGGTTGCCATTTCCAGGTATGGGGAAGTCGAGAGGGTGCTTGCATCCAGTTCCAGCGTTCACGATTTCCTACCAATTCTCGAGGGGTGTGTGTGTCTTTTAACCCCTGAGCAAAGGCTTCCCAGCCCGGTGAATTAGAGTGTTTGCGAGAAGGTACCGTATCGTTGATCAGATCGGTGATATGAGACCCCGGCACCGCTTGGTTTCCAATCAGCAGCTGCCCCTGGTCGGTCCAACCCATATTAGGATTCTGTTTCACCCGGTCCAACAATAAACGAGCCTTGGTCTTGAATGCTTTAGGGACACTGGCCAACACTTCCTCTTCGAGCTGAGGTGAGGCAGAGGATGAGGTTGTTGGTGTGGGTGGTGTGAGTGTTGGCGCTGCGGGTAGTAGGGGTGTACTTCCCCTATATTGATCCATAAACGTCTTGTACTGGTTCAGCGTGTGATGGTAGAGTTGAATTTTGTCGTGATCGGGTAGTCGACGTTGGAGTATATTATTCATCTCTTCGTCCAGAGACTGGAGTTGTTGCACCGTGGCAGGTACGGGATAGGGTGATTGCAAACTCTGTAACGTTCGAGGTTCCACCAGCATCATTTTTTTCGTATGTTCCATGACGTTAGCGTCCCAAGATGGCCCCTACTAACGGTCCCAGTACGGTAGCGGCTAAGGGTGCGAGGAGTGCGCCGAGAAATCCACCTCGCTGTAACACCTGTTTCTTTTTCTTGACACTGCCCGTCTTCTTCACCAGCGTTCGGAGACCCGTCTTGTGCCGTTGCAATTTCCCTTTCTGCAGAGGACCGAGAGGAACATTCCCTTTTAACACATTATGCGCCACTTCACACAAACACCGTACCAAGTCTGCGCCCGCGGCGCGCACCAGGGCCCGGCCCACCTCCGGTGGCGCGCTGCGTAATACGCGGAGGGCCGGCGCGTGCTTGCGTATCCGTGCAGACATGATGAGGAAGTGAATGCTAGAGGGGGTTGTCTTCTTCTTTTATTTGGGTGTGTACACCGTCTGCAACTCACCGGGAAAAATGTGGGTGCGCAATCGAAGTGCCGAGGGTGTCTCTTGTTTCAAGTCGATGAGTAGATACCCGTGAGCCCCTTGGGTGGCATCTTCAAAGGCTTCCCGCACAAAGGCCGTGTTTTTAGGGTACATCTGTTTTGCCAGGTGCATACTTTGTGATGCGTCTCTAGGGTTTTTGAATAAGACCACATACTGAGCATTCAAAGTAATGTTCCTGTGCTCTTTGTTCTTACTGAAGAGATTCTGCACGATGTAGATAATGCTCAACCGACGATGATGGCTTCCTTTGGTAAAGAGACGCGTGATTCGACTGTCCGTTTCGGTCATTAGATCGTCTACCACGACCAAGGTGTCTTCTGGGGTGTCCTCGGGAGGTAATCCTTCCACCAAGGTGAGTCCAGGGAGGCGTGCCAGTTCCTCGTACGCTGGTTGCCAAGCTCCATAACACCACAGGATGTGGGCCACGGGAGGTGAAATGAGGGCTGACCCGTGTTGGATCAGGCGTTAAACGAAGTGTGTTCTTCCCGACCCCGTCGGTCCAGCGATGAGACACGTGAAAGGATGCTGCCACCGAGGATCCATAGCGTTTTTTTGATTTGGTGATTTGCGCCCGGCCTTCAGCGGCCCACCACCGTTGTCGTGGATCCCACCGGGGATCGTAGTCTTGCGGGTACCGTTGCCGTGGTAAACGTGATTCACCGGATCTCCCTCTAGGTGTTAGCGTCGTGGTGTTGGTGGTGGTGGTGGTGGTGGTGGGTGGTTGTCGTGATCGGGGTGCCTGGGAGGGTTCGCTTCTGAGGGTAGACACGGGAGGCTGGCGGGTGAAAAGAGGACTAGACCGCGTAGTGGGCTAGATGTGTGGTGATAGGGTCCGTAGTCTGAGGGTAGATACGGGAGGCTGGCGGGTGAAAAGAGGACTAGACCGCGTCGTGGACTGGGTGTAGGGTGATCGCAGCGTCGTAGAAGAGAGAGTAGTGGTGGTGGTGGTGGTGGTGGTGGTGGTGGGTGATTGCACTTGACGTTGAGGTGGAGCAGCACTTGGACGAATGGTAGAGAAACAGGATATCAGGTACGCCAAATCGTAGAAGACTCCTCCAAATAAGGTACCCAGAAGCACTACTACACACACCACGGTACCGACTTGTCCTTTTCGAGTGCGTAGCAGTAAGGGTAGATGTGCACTATCCATGGTACAACCCTACACTGAAGGGTGTAGGTGATGTGAGGTAGAATTTATAGTCGTTTCATGTCACGGGCTGACACCCAGGAATTAAACGAACTGGGCCAACCTTGCCATTTGACGAAATGATAGGGGATGCCACGTCGACGTTCCGTTTTCAAAATCCTTTCCACCGTGTAGTAGTCTTTCCGTGTTTTCACTACCGGTTGTAATTCTGCCTCGCAAAACGTGCCTTGCAGTGTTTCTCCTTGTAGATTTTCCAGTTGATAGACGTGCGGCTGTCGAGGCTTATGGCGAACGATGTCAAAGTGCTCGTCACTCCAGTTGGGCAAGTAACTTTTCTCAAATTGCCCTTTGACTTTACTGATCCGTACCACATCTCCGCGTTTGTAACGGGGTGACGTGAGTGGACTGGGGTCTATCGAATACAGCGTACGGCGCACTTGATGTTCGTTGCGTTCTGTCACATCGAGGGGAGCTCGCTGGATACTGCGATGATAGGCTCGATTGTACCCTTGGACCAGTTGAGGTAGCACATCGATGTACCGTCGGGTGTTTTTGGCGGTAAAATACTTGTACATTCGTCCTGTGAAGGTGCGATTGAATCGTTCCACCACAGAGGCTTTGGTCTCGTTGTACGTATGGAAGAAAAACACCTTCTGTTTCTTAAGAAAGGCTTGAAAGTGACGGTTGAGAAATTCTGTGCCTTCATCCGTTTGCAAATAGAGGGGTTTGCGTCCCGTCTGGAAAATCTGCTGGAACGCCCGTACCAGATTCTCTCCTGTTTTGGTCCGGATGGGCAGTACCCATGCGTACTTGGATAAAATATCGATACAGGTCAACATGTACCGATGTCCATCATTGTGGGGTGCAAATCGACTCATATCGACCAAATCAGCCTGCCATTGTGCGTCTACGCCTCCTACGATGACTCGGTTACGGCGAAAATGTCGTCGGGCTGCTCGATGTAAGCTATAAGTGTCTTGGGTTTTAACCATTCTCGAACTTCAGTTCGACTGATGCCTTGGGAATGTGCAGCTCGAGCGAGCGCTCCCACAGCGCTATAAGCGGCTGGACTGGTAGGGTTGTAATACAAATCTGTTAACACCTTGTTCACAGTGGTACGCCACGTGGATTCCTGCCGCCCACCTTTTCTCATTCCCTTTCGGGTGCCCCTCATCTGGGTGCCTGTCCCCCTCTTCCTTGCGCTGTGGTGTGTTCGCTTCATGAGTAGACACTGACACTCTAGCCTGTGTGCACCCTATAGATATAGTACTTCATCGACAATGGGGATTACTTTTTCCAAGGCTGTCCATAGATCAGGGTCCAGAGTAAAACCACCTCGCTTCAGACAGAGGAGTCGAGCAAAATAGGGACCGCGGAAAATGTAGACGTCGTCACACAGGTGAATGCTATCACCGTCCAGGTCACCCAACAACACCCGTTTCAAGGTAGTCCAGCCTTCCGGTGACAAAGAGACACGCGCTGGTTCAGACGTACACCAACACCTACTGTCGTCATCGATGAGCTCCACTCGTTTGGGATACAACAATATGGTGCAGCCAGGTGTAAGAGTGCGGGTGGCCACAGAGTTCGCGTCGGGGTGCAGTAAGTCGTGGACGTCGGTGATAATAGCTTTCAGCGCCTGCCATAATGCCGGACGGAGTATGATAGAGGGACCACCACGCTTTTCTAACCGGGGAAAAAAAGAATCATCTCTACCACTTCGTAGGTAGACACCTACTCCCACGTGCATGAAATCGACTTCGGGCTCTTTTCCCTGTAACAACCGTGTCAATAGAGTCCATACTGCTAGGGTTAAACATAGCTTCACCTCTCGGGGCTGTTCTTCGATGAGCTGCAGTTGATGGTGATAGACGATCAGGGTGACGTGGGGAGTGAGTTGAAACAAGGCAAGCTCCCCAAGTGCTCCGTGCGCTGCCATGGTGGTGAATGACAAAACACCGACGAGGCAGGCCTGTATATATCGAAGGGTCCACGTTGTGGTTTGTTTGTTTGTTTGTTTGTTTTTTTTTTTTTTTTCCATCTCCCCTTCGTGAAAGTCCGTGGTCACTCGGTAGTGTCTATTAAACCCCTAGTCCGTAGTCGTACACGTTATAATTTTGTTCGTGCCTCTCTCTATCCGTACCCGTATACGTTATAGTTTTTTATTTTCCCCTACCTTCGTGAAAGTCCGTGATCATTCGGGCTGTAATGTTATAGAGATATGAATGGATTTAACCTGGGAATTTGTCATACTCAATTTTGTGCAAAATGAGAGGATTCTGACATCACCCAGGATGCATCACTCGCGCCAATACATAGCTGTACATGCATTCGGCTAGAGCGCGCGGACGTCGCGAATTTCGCTCACGTCCGCGCGCTGGCTCAGACCTGCTGAAAAATATCAACCCCTAATGTTATAGAGATATGAATGGATTTAACATGGGGAATTGGCTATAGCAATTATGCGCAAAAAGAGAGGATTCTGAGGGGACCCAGGAGGCATCAGTCGCGCCTAAAATTGGACCAATCAGCGACGCGTAGTTCAACCCTAATGTTATAGAGATACGCATTGATTTAACCTGGGGAATTTGCTATAGCAATTTTGTGCAAAAAGAGAGGATTCTGACGTGACCCAGAATGCATCACTCGCGCCAATACATAGCTGTACATGCATTCGGCTAGAGCGCGCGGACGTGGCGATTTTCGCCGACGTCCGCGCGCTGGCTCAGACCTGCTGAAAAATTTTCAGGACCAACCCTAATGTTATAGAGATATGAATGGATTTAACATGGGAATTTGGCTATAGCAATTTTGTGCAAAAACAGCGGATTGAAAATTAACCCAGGAAGGTATGCTGCGCGCTATATTGGGCCAATCAGCGGTCGAGAAAAAGAGCCAATGAGCGATCGATAAAAGAACCAATGAAGGAGTATCACCCCCGTTGAAACAGCAAATGAAAATCTACTCTAGTTTCAGTATAAAACCAGGGGCCGCGTGGGAAGCTTCATTCAAATCACATTTGGCCTACTGTCAAGATCTATCGACCCAAGCAAGAGAAAAAATGAGCAGGGTAGCCAAGATGTCCACGAGCAAGGCTTCGGGGCGAATGGTACAGGCGAAGAGGCAGAGAGAGGAGCTGGCGAAAGCCGTTAAAGCCTTCTGGCTAGGCGAGATCCAGCAATGGTGCCGGCGAGTCAACACCAATTTTACACCGGAGGCGTGGGAAGCGTTACACACCCTGATCGCCGTGGCCACAACTCTGACGGATGAAGAGTGATTAAACCATCTCCGAGCGGCCCTGGACGAGCTACAACAACAAAGACCTCGTCCACAACAGCCAGAATTCATCGACATCGGTGAGCTACAAATTCCACCAGCATCGTTTGTAGACGATCTCCCCATCGATGTCGATGAAGATCAACAACAACATCGTTACACATTACAACCTGGCCGCTACTTTTCCGTCAGCAGTTTGGAGTAGACAGGCAAACTCCCCCTGAATAAAACAGGGTAAACAAATTGACCTTAACGGCCCTTTTCAAGGCCATCCCAATCTACCGAAAGGGGAACTTCTAACATGGCACATTCAATTCAAATCAGGTCCTACATGGGTGAATCTCCTCTCCTCTATATTCTATGATTACCAATCTCCAACCCCCAAAAAAATCCCTGCCCCTCAACGGTCCTTTTCAGGGCCAACCCCTTTGCCTTCCAACACACAGTAGACTCCTTTTTTCAGTGTTCAGGGCCAACCCCTAAACCGTCCTCCTTTTTATCAGGGCCAACCCTTGCAAAATGCCCCTCTCCCCCTCTATGATTTTACCAATCTCCCTCACCTCACCAAACAAAATTTTTTTTTTACACTCGGCTATTTCCGGGCCACCTCGGTAGTGCTCAATCTCCTCACCCTCTCCCCACCACGAAATTTTTTTTTACACTCGGCTATTTCCGGCATTATTCGGTTACCGTATATTCATACTAATACCTGGGCGCTGTTAGTAGGAAGTTTTCCATTGACTAAGTGTTATTTACCTATTGTTACCTAGGTGTGTGTGTGTGTGTGCATGTGCAGGAGTTGGTGTTATTTTGTGCTTTGAATTAGAAGCTTCCTCTTTCGAAAGATTGGGTGGCCCTGAAAAGGGACTTTGGAAAATGTAAGGGGTTACATCGTTCGGGTCTGGTTTTTCCGCCTCTGGGCACACACCGGGCATTCGAGGGCAGTGAGTTGACACTCTATGGGCATGTCAGTGGACATAGGCTCTGTTCGGTGGGCATGTCTGTGAATGCAGGATAGACACAGGGCTTGATGGCCGCATGGAAAAATGGCATATTTAGCAAAGCGTCTAGAGCATTCCACACAGCGTAAATACTGTGGTGGTTTCCATATTGCGTCTGGTGCCAGTCTTCTTTTTATTGCGGCAGCGTAGTGCTCCATCTCTTCAATTTGTTCTTTTTCTTTTTCTCTCTTTTCTCTCTTTTCCTGTTTTTCTTGGTCTTCTCCCAGTAATGGCGGCTGTAAACTATCCATCTGTTCTTGTTCTTTCTTTCCCCCCTTTTTCTGGGTCTGCCAACTCATCGGGTAGGAGTTGAGCTTGGAGGCTTTGTTCTTCATGTTGTTGGAAGATATCTTCTAGCACTCGGTCAAACCGTTGGTATTCGAGTGCTGTGACATCCGCTGCCACTTGTGCTCCTTCGTCGTGTTCAATATCGCCCTGTACCGGTTGGTGTTGTTGTTGCTCATCTATGAATAGGTCTTGTAATATATTATCCAGCCAATCTTCATCGTGTACCATACCGATGAAATTCTCCTCTACCGGTTGGTGTTGTAGTTCATTATCTATCAATAGCTCTTGTAATAGGTTGTCAATGGCTCCATCAATATCCATGGTTTCAGCCATAGCCATGATGTAGTTGTGAATGAATGGCTAGACACTGCGCGCTTTTTATAGTCTAACCGTAGAGCACGCGCATGAGCGCGCGGACGTCAGCGAAATCTCTCCATTGATAGATTGTGCTGGCTCAGGCTCGCAGAAAATTTTGTGTTTCTTTTCCAACTTTAAACCGGTGTTATTTTGCAATAAATGCGAGTTGACGTGTAAAATTTATTTCAACTTGAACTGGGGGAACTTATCGTGTAGCGTTGAAAAATTGAGAAGGCTAGCGGCAGGCTAACCCACTATTTTTAATGATTTTATCGATTTTTAGACCCGTAACGTTATGGGTAGGGTGGTGTGGAAAACCCGGTAAACTTGAAATAAATCGGTTAACCTCCGTAAAAATACGTGAGGTATGTTCCTGACAGCCTTATAATGTCACCCTGAAAATTGCAGCAGGTTTATCGAAAGAAAAGTAGGAATTTTTATCCTATCACGCTGGCTACGGTAACACACCCATTGACACGCATAGCTGTACTCACATTTGCCTCCAGACTGTATAGTGCTGTGTTACCGTAGCCAGCGTGATAGGATAAAAATTCCTACTATTTTTATTAACACAATAGAATGAACGTCTTCACCACAGTAGACTCTGGGCATTGAATTTTAATACAATTATACGCTATCAAGGCGCTTCAATGAACATAGAATGAACATAGAATGAACATAGAATGTAGGAATACGATAATGTCTGAATGTTCAATGCAACAAGACTTGAAATGTTCAATATTTATACAACAAGACTAACACAGTAGAATGAACGTCTTCACCACAGTAGACTCTGGGTATTGAATTTTTTAATACAATTATACGCTATCAAGACTTGAAATGTTCAATATTTATGCAACAAGACTTGTTTGAACTCATCATCGTCTTTCCGCCCCTGGTGCACGTACATGAAGGTAGCAATCTGTTCACGTGGAATTCTGGGTGGACAGGCAGCTTCCAATGCCTGGGCAATTTGCACCTCGGTGACGTCCTGTAGTGCCTGAGTGATGAGCGCGTCTGATGGTATACTATTGTCCACACACGTATGCGTGTTGAAGACCCCGTCCTTGTTCACACAGCCTGCACATTGCTGGATACGCAAGTGTCGAATGCGAGGTCTGAGATGATCCAGGAATGTGTCGATGTACTTCTTATAAATATACTGAGACACCTGGTCAGACAGGGCTTCATGAATTATAGCTGTGAGACTCCGCAGCTTCCGCCACGCCATTATTTTCAAGGTGACGCCCTGAGGACAATTACAAGCGTCTAGTCCGTCATTCATAATCCAGCCGTCGTCCATTAGAGAATATCCGCGTCCATAATCCAAAGACCTATTCCATTTCCATATAACAGTATTAGCACCAAATTCAAAAAGACAAAAGTATACATAAACATAGGCTTGTTTCCTGCAAGAGAGAAGCGGTCAACAATTTTCAATGATGCCGGCAAGACATCATGATGTTCCAAAATATCAAATCCGTATCGCTGATCAGTATTCTTAATCCATAATATTCGTTATAGAGTCGTCATCTAAAAAATGATGTACCTCAGTCACGCTTTGATTGTGACTGTTCATATGAGTACCATGAGGATCTTGAAGTACATGGGTTCATACGGCCCCTAGCCCCGGGTTAAGCGGAATTAGACATGTAGCGCCATAGATCTTGCACGCTACGTTCGTATTTTGCTATCAGCATGCGATATGTATCGCCAAATTTGAGAAACTTTGAGTGGAGGCGCTTGGTGGAATAGCCCTGTTTTATAAGTTTCTGCAAACAATGTTTTGTGACGTTGATTAAAATCATCACATTTAACACAGGATCTAGCAAATGCTACTAAGCGAGATATGTATACGCCATATGCAGGTCCCACTGGAATATTACTATCCAGAAAGGGATAGTTTACGATGTCGAAATTGTAATCATCTCTTTTGTCATAAAGTCGACGAGAGAGAATGCCCGCTTCATTTTTATAGAGATAGAGATCTAAATAAGATGTGCCTGTAGGGCTATCTGTAGTTTCCTTCAAATCCAGTGAAGGTGGATATATATCCTTCACTGCGTCATTTATATAGCGATTATCCACAGCGAGAAGATCGTCTATATAGCGTTTGGTGAATGAGAAGGAACGGGCTTTGAGTGGATCGGTTTTTGAAAGCGCCAGCATATAGTCATATTCATAAGAGAACAGATACAGGTCAGCCAACAGGGGTGCACAATTAGTACCCATTGGAATACCTATATGCTGCTGATATATTGTGTTGCCAAATTTCACATAGATATTTTTAATGAGAAATTCAAGCAACTCTATAAACAAAGAAACATCCCATGAATGATATCTCTTGTATGTAGTCGAGCTAAAGAATGCTTTATGGCTTCCGACATTAATATATCTACGATCAGTTTTCTTGAACACAGATACTATTAATGAACTTATACGGTCAATAAGGTCCTGATGAGGGATTGTAGTATAGAGAGTCGAGAAATCCCATGTGGATACATGTCTGTACGGTATGTGACCTTTAGCATCAAGTTCTTCCGTAAGACATTTTGAGTTTTTCAATATCCACATACATTCAACGCCAGAGTTCTTAGAAATAGTGGCGCAATACCTTTCCCAAAATGCTTTTACCTCCTGAAGGGCCCTCGTCAATAGGGTTGAAAGAAGCTTGGTGGTGCAGCTTCTAGAACCAGCTATGAATCTAGCTTTGTATGGTGATTTATGCATTTTGGGAGTCCAGTATATTTTTGGTATGTCGCTATGATTGGTTGGAAGACAAATACCTCTTTCCCTGAGAAACTTTTTGTGATTGTTAAATAAATCTTCCAGAGTAAATGCAGTTTGGGAGTAAGTAGATGTATTTGATAAAGATATGTCTACACTCAATTCTTTAACCAGCACCTGGTAATAGTAATATTTACATATGAATATTATATTATTCGGAGCTTTGTCTGCTGGGACTATGACGAATTTACTCTGGAGATTTGCTAGAACTTCTTGCGAATTGAGGTTTCTCAGTACTTGTTTTTCTTGGGGAAGAGTACTTCTGTCAATATGGCGGATTGTTTCAACGACCTTGCTCTTGGTGAGGTCCAGCCAATCAGCGAGTACTGTAGGTTCAACTTTTTCTCGCTTAGACCAATCAATAACGTACTGTTCTAATGCAGTCAGGACTATCTTCTGGTCCGCCTTCAGATTTATTCTTCTTGGCTCTCTATATTTAGGTCCTTTCATCAGGAGTAATTTCAGATCCTTATCACTCACCACATCAAGGTCACCAGTCACAATATGTTTGCATGGTGTATAGATAAAGTTCGACAATTCACAATCACAACTATAGCCTCCTGACGTGTATAAGTTCCAGTCAAACTCCTTGACAGCATTGGAGTAATTGAATATTTTGGTGGCTATAGATTTAGTATACTTATATGAAATGCAAGGAGGTTCTGTGAACTTAAAATAGTTTGGTACAGCGTTGCGTACCTCTGGATCATTCAGGATTCGAGGTAAATTAATGATGTCCAGTCCTTTATCTAAGTAGTTGAGTTTCAAGAAAAGCCGATCTTGAGATGTTTCGATTATGTTCACTGGACGATACAACCGAAAATACGCAAGGAATACGCTCTTGCGTATCTGACCTCATTTTCCATTTCCGTATATGCACCAGGAGCATGTCGTTGAATCTAGAACAGCTGACAAAGATGTCGTCACCCACATAAAATTTCGCTTCGTCACTCCCCTGGTGGTCAATCACCGCATCGACGGCGTAATCAATGGCCTGTAGTCTTAGCCAGGTGTCCAACGTCAAGGCGATATGCTTAGCTGGTTTGTCGTTAAAGGCCGGAGCGTTAAAATGCACTTCCTCGTCTTTGACACTCACAGTTAAATAGGGTGAGAGCTCCCAAGTGTTCGTGTGGGCTGCCTGGTAGGCCTGCTGGATAATGTCATTGATCTCCTGCACAGACATAGGAAGTTGCACCTCTTCTTCTTTCGCTGGCTCAAGCACTTGCTGGGGCACTGGCTGAAGCACTTGCTCAGGTATTTCTAAAGGTGTTAGTCGGGGTCGTTTGGGTCGTGCACCGCGTTTGGCAGGTACACCAGACTCTTGGTGCGTACGTTTGGTAGCTGTACGCTCCTGGGCTTCAAGTAGATCTGCTACTTCTTGAAGTTTGGTAACTGTACGCTCTTCGGTGATGTCCATGACTAAGATATCATCTTCTGAATCCTGGGCTTGAAGTAGATCTGCTAGTTCTTCATTTCCCGTATTCTTCAGCGCCTCCACGAAGGCTAGAAATGCATAGGGGCCACGGCGCAGTAGATCGTCGATGAGGGCTCTGTTTTGTCGTGAAGTGGTGTTCTGCGCCATGATATCTTCGACACCGTGTTTCACCGTGTATGTTTTCTTCCATAAGCAGATCACATAGTTCGGCCACATGCTGCATCTCATCAATGAGACGAACACGGTACTGTTGAAGCTTAACTCGCTGGGATGACTCCATGACTGTGGGCTCAGGCTGGTCAGTAGCTGCTACGGTGTAATAGGCTGGTGAAGTTGCACTGGTAAAATGAAGAGCTTCTCCACGTCTCATACAGGCAAGCAGGTAGGCAGGCAGGCAAGCAGGCAGGCTGGTCAGGCAGGCAGGTAGGTCAGAGAGCTCCGTAGGGTAGTGCAATGAATACACCAAACCACTAAAAATCTTCTCCTTTTATACGTTTTTCTACAACAATTTTCCAACATGGCGGCTCCAAAATGGCGGCTCCAAAATGGCGGGCGGCATGCCATTGTGGGGAAAAACCCCAAACAAACACAAACAAGTCTGGACATGTCCAAAGGTCACGCCTCAATCACCCAAACCGGAAGTGACGTCATATGCAAATTTCTGAGGTCAAAGGTCAATATGAGTCGATTTACGCATTGTATACTACTTCCGACTTTTTCTGTTTTCCATACGGTAATCTCCGGGATTGTTTAATTGGAGCTGCTGATTTCGTGTGGCTGTGTGCTCAACTCGCTCATTTCTTCCTAGATCCACAGATATTGGCAAACACTTCCTGGAATTTCAATAACAGGGAAGTTGAGGTGAATTTCGTTCACATAAATCGTCCTGCTATTCTGAGAGACACTGTGATGCTAATTTATCCATAGAATTATCTCCGTCTCTCTTAATAGCCATAACTGGACGATTATCCTCATAGCAAGACCGACATGTTCCTAATCTTGTGTTTGGTATAATGCAACATCACTGTCTCCGAAATTTATTACTAGAACGGCCTGCTTTGTAGACTGTGTGTCAACAATGCCCTGCACTACCCGGACATTCTTCTTCGCAAGCAATTCCTCAGAGGACTCTTATGATCCCTGCTGGATAGAGATGATATCTCTGCGGTATTTCAACCGGAATACAGCAGTTTGAACATGCACTTACACATTACATATCACCTCTGCTTCTCCCCATCCAACATTGGATATCTGTCCCTCGAGTTTCATCCACTTGTAATCTTTCTGTTGTATGTTTTCCAGTAGAATATCCTGACCCAGTATTCTCTCAGTGGTTATTTCACAGACCGCGACAGCCTGCTCGAAAGTTACACCATTAAACTTGGGTCGAACATTGCCCATCCATGATGCTTTATTTTCTCCCGATTTGCTTCAAGAATGTTAGTGGACCCAGCTTTAAAATCTGGTCGGAGATCCCGTCAAAATCCTGTTCAGACAACAGTCATGGTAGAACCACTGTCTATCAGAAAATCAACAGCGTCATTCAACCCATCTATATAACAAATCCGAAGAAACCATCATCCCATTTGTTTGCACCCTTCTCGAAATACCCAATACGGATGGACCCTCTTTGCTCCACAACCAATTTTGTGAATTTTGCTGATCAGCATCCTTACTGTTTCCCTCCGATAAAACAGTTCAACCTACATCGACCAGATCTACACCAGGCCTCCTCACTCCCATCAGCCCTCGGCCTACTGAGATGATTGATTGTACTTTTCCTGATCTGTATCTCTGGGTTGCTTTAGTACCATGCATTCTTTGAAAATGATACAGTGTCTGAAGTAGAGTTTCGGGAGACAAAGGCAGCTTCCAGTACCCTTAGCCCTGTTGTTTGATGGTCGGTGGTCTCGGATTCGACCACCTTTTCCCACTTCCTGAATCCTTTGTACCAGCTCAAAATAAGGGGCTTTGCCCTTCCCTGCATGGTGGACTATTGCTCTCTGTTTCATCAGCTGTGACCCATGAGTCTGTTGCTCTGACTATTGTCTTCTTTTTTTATCCCCGATGTCACTTCAAAACGTTCAATTACATCCAATGTCTCAGAAATAATCGTACAACCCTGGTCAAAGTATCGACACTTGATCTCGACAGTGATACGCTTGTAGAGTTGATTTAAAGCTAGAGCTTCTTGTACTTCAGAATTAAAGGTAGGGCGCGCTTTTGTGCCATATGTCTAATGCCATCGCCAAGTTAATCTATTGTTTCATCTGCATGGCGCTGTCTTCCCTCTATCCTAGATAGCCATTTATTTTTATGTGTACAGCTGCCAAATCTTTCTTCCAATTTTCTAAATATAATGCAGAATGTGCGTCTTCCGACTTCAGGCAGCCCTATATAGAAGGTTCTTGTGGGCCCTCATAGACTAGCTGCAAGTGTTAACCCCTTTTCCCTCTCAGACCATGCTCCTAATTCTGCACAATCGAGTCCCCTTTACCATAAAAAAAGTTCTTGTCGAGTGTTAGTAGTAGTATAACAGCATTACGAGTCACATTGACCTACTTTTTTGTTCCCCCCGGTGGCGGAGTGTGGCGGAACTTTTCGGGGGATTCCCCAGTGGGGGTTTCCCAATGACGATCACGTGATCAAGGCATGTCTAGACTTGTTCTGGGTTGTACAGTTCTGCCATACGGAGGATGGGTACTAGTATTTCGCTGACGTCCTAGTAATAAACATAATCTATAGGTGTTGTGTCACATGGGGTCAGGTGTGGTGGATGGGTGGTGGGTTTAAGATGGCGGCCGGTGTGAGTGAGTGCAAGTGTGGTGGATGGGTGGTGGGTTTAAGATGGCGGCCGGTGTGAGTGAGTGCAAGTGTGGTGGATGGGTGGTGGGTTTAAGATGGCGGCCGGTGTGAGTGAGTGCAAGTGTGGTGGATGGGTGGTGGGTTTAAGATGGCGGCCGGTGTGAGTGAGTGCAAGTGTGGTGGATGGGTGGTGGGTTTAAGATGGCGGCCGGTGTGAGTGAGTGCAAGTGTGGTGGATGGGTGGTGGGTTTAAGATGGCGGCTTGTAGAAAAACGTATAAAAGGAGGCGATTTTTAGGGGAGAGGAGTATTCATTGCACTACCCTGCGGAGCACTTTGACTCACCTGACCTGACCAACCTGCCTACCTGCTTCACCTCTAGCCTGCTTCACCTCTAGCCAGCCAGCCAGCCTGCCTGATTGACCTGACCAGCCTGCCAGCCAGCCACCAGCCTATTACACCGTTTTTCATCAGTCTGAGCCTACAGTCATCCCAGGAAGTGAAGCTTCAAAAGTACCGTGTTCGCCTCATTGATGACATGCAGCTGACCAGTATCACTCAGTAACACCAATCAACACCGTACACGTATGTAATATAAATTATTTTTTAATAATATCTATGCTAGGAAATTACCCCCTCCCCCCCTCTTCGTTTTGCTATGTCACAAAAAGTGCTCGAATTACTTATTTCTAAATTATTTCATCACGAACCCAACTAAGGTTAGCAAGTATACATATTTTACGATATAGTCAATCACTGTGAGCACATAAGACGTTCTGGTTGATGAGATCTGAATTTTTGAAGTTTGGCAATTTTCTGACTTCGAGCTTCGAATACCCGCCGCCATATTTGTTGGAAGCCGGTCGGGTGTTCGTTTGTCATGATGGAAAATCATTAATTAATCATATTTTGAGATATATTTCTCAACACAACCTTGTATTCATTGAAAATATAATTGTTCAGGCTTACATTGCTAACTGGTTTGCTGCCTTTGAGGTAATATTTGTTTCGGCAGTTGTTTCCGTCCATGCGATGAGAAAATATGCCTGAAAAAAAATGTCTAGTTTTGTGTCCGCTCCACAGACATTTTACACCAAATAGTTCAACTCATGGACACCAATATACATATATTGCGACCAGTCTATGATACAGTGCCACCCCAGTGTCGAGCATTTATCGTCCAGTTTGCACCAGCAAAAGAAAAATCACGAACGTTCATCGAACGTCATCGGTGGGGACCTTCATGTGGTCTTCCGCGGTATATGAATCACTTACATTTGAATGCATGAATTAGTTTGATATAATTTTGTTGGGTGTGGATGGTTTAAAAGAGTGGAAATATTCCGTACAGGTCTGTTTTATGTAACAAACGCTAAGTAAAATGGCTACCCAAGGTCAATTTCCCCGGCTTCCCCGGATAATCGCGCCAGCCAAACCACAGCCCCATCTATTCGCTTTGATGCAAGGGAGACAACTCAGACTAGGCCAATTTCTCTTGTCGGCAAAGGTAATCTCTCTGATTCGCACATTTCTATCTTTTTTGCGTGTTTTGGGTGGTGGAGTTTTTTTTATGGATTTTACTATGGGCTGTGAGATTGTAGAATACGATGGGAAAAGCTATGAAATGTTTTTTTAAGTACCGGCTAGGCTTGTAAATAGATGCATATACACCCATAGACACTCATATACTGGGATATTAGCCCGATGTATGTATAAATCCATACGGGGTGGACATGTTGGAGTCTAGGTGGAGCACTAGTGGCCCGATTGGGTAGAGTGAGGTCTTATTTTAAAGCTCTCGGGGAAAATAAATAAATAAATAATAATAAAAAAAAAATTAAAAAATCGGCGAGTAGTAGACAAAGGGGAAATTGGGAAGTACTCACCATGCCCCAGAATACTTCATATGCATATCACGGCCTTAAAGCTAGATGTAAGATGTAATCTACTTCACATTTTAGTAGTATAAAAAGCGCAAGTCCTATTGACCTTGCCCCTCCAAAGAAAATCGTGACCGCTTCATTGTCAAAATCGGCTCTATTTTACAGGAGTATATACGATCAGGATGAGGCGACGTGACCGATCGAGATCTCCCTTGGCGCGTGAGAATGTGAGAGGCGAACACGACTTTCCTGAGGATCCAGCTGTGCCTCCCGCTGACGCCTTGCCCGAACACCACCCTGTGAGTGACATCTATCGGCGCCATTGGAGCACCATCCGACGATGTTTCCACCGTCATCGTCCTATTCAAGACTTGTATAATTTCCGGCTACAGGACCTCACGTATCTTCCTAACTATGCCGAGAACATTTTCAGAGACCAAGTGACAGCGTTCAAAGTGAATATGACATTCGGCTATATTCTACGGCACAAAGAGACGGACCAGGTACGGTATTTTTACCCGAGCAATAATACCTATGTGTTTGACAAACCATTCACCATCATCAATCATGCGTCACTGGAGCCCCTCATCGACCAACTGACTACGTTGGACCCATTGGAATGGGCCCGGTTGCAACGCCCCAATACCAAGTGGACTGTGGAAATGGTCACCAACGTGACATTTTTCGTGACCAAAATGAGAGATCATCCGATCGGTGCTCCTGTACTACTACCCCCTTGGCTGCTCAATCGAAAAGGACTGTATGCATTAACACAAGGCGCACATGGACCCTACAAAGACCAGAAATGTCTGTTCCGGTGTTTAGCCATTCATTTGAACGAGTGTAACCCCAAGTCTTGTGATAGAGTGGCCAATATCTATTGGAGACAATATTTACAGGAACAAGGCCTAGATCCGCGGCACTTCCGGGGAGTCCCTTTTAAGAATTTGGATGTCGTGGAGTCCCTGTTCAACGTCAATATCTTTGTGTACCGTTTACTACGGGAAGAGAAGGAGGATGAAGAGGAGGGTCATGACGACACATTTGTGGCTGAATTGGTGCATCGGTCTTCAGAACGGTATGCTTCCACCATGAAAGTCAACATCTTTGATGACGGCGGGGTGAATCATTTTTCCCTGATCTATGATATGAGTCTGTACGCGCAATCCTACAGTTGTGCCCAATGCCATCGGGTGTTTCATCGCTCCAGCAATCTTCACTCACACGAGAAGATTTGTGACCACACTGTCAAACGGAAATTTCCTGGCGGTGTGTACCATAACACGCCCACCATCTTCGAGGAACTGGCCGATGAAGGTCTCATCATACCAGAAGAGCATCGTTATTTCCCCTACCGGGCATGTTACGATTTCGAGGCGATGTTGGAACCGATGGATGCGGCCTCGGCGAAAACACAGTGGACACAGCGCCATATTCCCCTGAGTGTGAGTATTTCCAGCAACGTACCTGGCTATGACACTGCACCGGTCTGTTTCGTGTCCACCGGCGACGCCCATGACTTGATTACCCGGATGATGGAGTACTTAGAAGAAGTGAGTGCGGCCAGTACAGAACTATTGGTGTCCAAGTTCCAGGACGTACTGGACCAACTCGACGACCGGATTCCTACACTGGGTGTATCGTTCAGTGACGATGAAGAGTGACAGAGAGATGGAGCATAGTGGGCAAATATTTGACAGAGAAGAAATGGAGCATAGTGGGCAAATATTTGACAGAGAGGAAATGGAGCACAGTGGGAAAATATTTGACAGACAGGAAATGGAACACAGTGGGCTGCAACTGCAGGATGTGCCTTTACCTAAACCGTATGCAGAGAAATTGAAAATCCGCTTCCTGCAATACTTAGGCCAGTTACCGGTGCTCGGATTCAACTCGGGGCGATACGATCTCAACATGGTGAAGGAATTTCTCTACCCTTACTTGGCCCAGTCCGATACCATCAAGTCCGTCATCAAAAAGATCAACAACCACATGGCCCTCACCACTACATCACTCCATTTCCTGGATGTACGGAACTACTTAGCTCCCAATTACAGCTACGATCAGTGGGTGAAGGCCTATGACTGTGCACAAACCAAAGGGAGGTTCCCTTACACCTACATATCGACGCTCGACCGCTTGGAGGAAACCCAGTTGCCACCCCGGGACGCGTTCTTCGACGATCTCAAGCAAGTGGAATGTCCGGAAGACACGTACCGGGAACTACAGCAGGTATGGAATGACCAACACATGCAGACCTTGCGAGATTTCCTGGTGTGGTATAACAATTTAGATGTGGTCCCTTTCCTCGAAGCGGCCGAGAAAATGGTTCAACTCTTTCGGCATCAAATGCACGTCGACATCTTCAAGGAGTGTTTGAGTTTACCGGGTCTCGCGCTTCGCCATCTCTTCCAAGAGTGTCCTACCTACTTCTCGCTGATACAACAAAAAGATGAGGACATGTACGATTGTTTAAAACAGAACATCGTCGGCGGACCTAGCCTTATTTTTCACCGCTACCATGAGAAGGATGTCACGACTCTTCCCGGTGGGAAACCCTGTGCTAAGATCATTGGATTTGACGCCAATGCCCTGTACCTGTGGTCGCTCGCCCAACCCATGCCCAGCGGGCATTATACGCGCTGGTGGGCAGACGGTCAACATTTCACACCTCAACGTACGCCGTACAAACATCTCGCCGACCAGTGGTTGGATTGGGAAGCCGATCGGCGGGGAATTTATATACGCCATCAGACCAACACCACAGAGAAGCGTATAGGAGATCGTCGACTCCCCGTCGATGGGTTTGCCCTTGTACAAGGAACACCGACCGTTTTTCAATTTTATGGGTGTTACTGGCACGGCCACCAATGTCCTTTCAGCGCTGGACGCTTCAACGAACGACGTGGGAAATCAGCAGAAGAATTACGAGCAGAAGTGGTGGAGAATGGAGATTACGTCAAAGAGTTGGGGTACGATCTGATCGAACTATGGGAGTGTGAATTTCACACCATGTGCCAGACCCTCCCACACTTACGCGACTTCCTTAAAGCGCGCGAGTACCCGTTGAGTCGCCGACCACTCTTGACCCTGCCACAGCTTTTCGACGCCGTTCGTTCCGGGACCCTGTATGGATTTGTGGAATGCGACCTGCATGTTCCCGACCATCTCAAGCCCCTCTTCGCCCAGTGCCCGCCTATCTTCAAGAACACGCTGGTGGGTCGGGCTGACATTGGAGAGACCATGGGCGCCTATGCTGAGGAACATGACGTATTGAAACAACCTCGTCGAATGTTGATTGGGAGTATGTGGGCAGAGAAAATCTTGCTGGGTACCCCTCTGCTACAGTGGTACATGAGCCATGGTCTCGAAGTGACGCGCGTGTACCAAGTCCTTCAGTATATACCCAATGCCTGTTTCGCGCGGAATGCCGACATCGTCACGTCTGCCCGTCGTCAAGGCGATCAAGATCCTAGTCAGGCCATTATCGGTGAATCTTGGAAATTGACAGGCAATGGTTACTACGGAAAAACGGTCACGAACCAAGACAAGCACGTCAACGTCAATATCTGTACAACCAAACAAGCCCGCAAAAAGATCAACTCGCCTCTGTTTCGGTCCGTCGACGTCATCGATGATGATACCTATGAAATCTCTTTAGCCAAAAAGGTCATTCGTTACAACCTGCCCCTCCAAATTGGATGTATGGTATACCAGGTGGCCAAACTGAGGATGCTCCAGTTTTCTCTACGATTTCATGGGTGTGTATTTCAATCCATCCGATTGGCAACTCATGGAAATGGACACGGACTCTGCCTACATGGCCGTCTCTAATGCGGATTGGGAGTCCCTGGTGAAACCGGAGTTACGCGCACAGTATGAGGTGGAACGGGACCAGTGGCTACCTCGACGTGACCATTACCAGTACGACAAGCGGACGCCGGCCCTGTTTAAGCTGGAGTGGAGTGGCGATGCCATGATCGCCCTGTCGTCCAAGACCTACTTCTGTTACGGTGGAGATGGAAACAATAAGTTCAGTTGCAAAGGGGTCAATCGGCGTGACCCCAACATCGACAAAGCCTTGTACCTGGACGTGCTCCAAAGCCAGACCAGTGCGAGTGGCACTAACCGAGGATTCCGCGTCGTCGATCACCAGATGCGAACCTACATCCAGAAACGAGATGCCTTCACATTTTTCTACCCGAAACGGAAAGTGTTGGCCGATGGCATCAGCACCACTTACTTGGACTTGTGAACATATCTTATACCCGGACTTTTCTAATGGACATACATATTAACTCTCTATATATATACATTACACCATGAACTTGTTTGTCATTCTATTGAATAAGTACTCGATATACGTCAGTGCGAGGACTCGGTTGAACTGTTATATACTCCACTGTGATTTCTCTCTCTATACATACGTTCACCTTAATTCTTGTTTGCAACGTTCTTCTATACTTGTACATACATTCTTGGTCACTTGTTCACCTTAATAAATATTCGAACTTCACTTGGGTTTTTATGCAGTTTTTTTTTTTTTTTTTTTTTTTTTTATTGAACACCACCACCTCCACCACCGAATCATTCGTACTAACCATGCGCCGAGCAGGTTATATCATGGTCTTAACACCTCTGTTGGGTTGCTGGGTATTGATGGGTCACATCCCGAGCACTGAAAGAGACGTCCTTAGACGTCCGGATGTTCAACCGCCGGGACCTTTTTCACCGGCCTGGCCCGCCCCAGCACGCAGCGCGCGCGCGCGTCATTGCGCGGGGGTTCTCCGGAAGTGCGCGCGCGTCATCCCCGGCAGTGCGCACGCGCGGGTCAAAAGGTCACCTGTCAAACGGTCTCCCTTTCGGCAAGGTTCGGAGAATACATAGAACTTATAATCATAATCTATACGTGTTGGACGAGCCTCTTCACTCACCGTATACACGTACCTCAATGAAATGCCCGCTCCAAACCTAGACCAAATACACGTACTTGGTCTGTGGGCTGATTTCATTGGCTCTCCATTTTTTACTATAGTGCGCTTGCATTCTAACCTTGATGGGTGATATTTTGGCCCCATCCTACACCACTGATTTCAGTTTGACTGAATCTTCAGATGCATTATGAATAAAACACACAAGACAGGGGTTTTTTTTTTTTGGTGAGATCTCATTTTTTTTTATTCAGTGAACAACAACAACGTGAGAACAACCACGTGAAAACTGAAGCCCAGAACAAGGGGCTTGCTAGAATTCAAGCCCAGAACAGGGGGCGTATGTACATTGAAAGAATTCAAGCCCAGAACGGGACTTGTACATTGAAATGATGGGCAGCCCAGTCATAGACGAGTACATCTCGGTCCTCGGCCTGGGGGTACTCGTCAAACATGTGGACGATGGTAGATAAGGGTCTTCCTCGGCATCGATGGTATAGGTAAAACAAGCAATATTGTCCGCACACCATACTGTCCAGGCTTTGCAACGTTTTAGTATTCCAACACCACGTCTCTGTGCCTTGATCCATGAAGTCTGTTAAATCGGGATGGAGGGGTGGTAGGCCGTATGGGTCAAAGTATTCGCCCTGCTCTTCTGTCAAGTACAGGGCCACCCAGTGTTCACCGGGCCGATCCATCGGGTCTGTATTCAGGACGTAAGCAGCCGGATACACACGGTCTAATGGGAACACGTCTCGGGCGAACACCCCTTGAAAGACCCTACGTGTTCCTGGGTCAGTCTCCAGCACCGTGGTTATCTGGTCTGTATCCATGTTAGGTGGCGAAGTCACACAGCACGTTACGGCTTTTATCGATTTGAATGATGTTGTCAAACTCAGCGTAGCAGATCACATTGATGGTTTTCGGTAAAGGTGTGCCGAAGTGCAGTTCCAAGCGTAAGTTGCCTTTCTTGACGAGACTCAGTTGATGATCGTTGTCTAAGGTGGGGGTCAGATCGAAACAGAACAATGTGTATCCTTTGCCGAAATCGTCTCGACTGATCATATTTCCCTCGTCTTGGTTGATTTGGCCAGTTGCTGTGAAGAGGTTCAGATAGCTCCGGATGTAATTGTCCGTTCCAAAGTTAGGTTGTAAGGGGCGTGCCGGTACCTGTTGGCCATCCACATGCAGGGCCACGAAATTGATATTGAACGCTTTTAGGTTGAACGGATTCCTCGAGAGAGTCCCATTATAACTCACGTTCTCCACACAAGCTAGGGTTAAACGCTTGGGCAAATCCCCCAGGAACAGGTTTTCTTGATTGACAATCATATTGCCTTTAGGAACGGAAAAGACCTTGGTCTGTACTCGTCGAATCGGGTACTGGGCTGGTTTTTTCTCCAAGGCTCTGATGTGCCCCAACTGTACACCTGGGCTGGGTTTCACTTTGCGTACAAACAGACTTGCCTCTTGGATGACAATGTTATACTCGAGGTCCTCATTCAGGGCCATCAAGGCAAACGCAGGCGTTGCGCG
>JAVTVY010005089.1:0-38991 GCA_036873755.1 Hanleya hanleyi | reverse complement strand
ATTAGTATGTACGAAAAATACAATGAAATTTTATCTTCCTCGAAAAGAAATTTTGTGCCTCAGCACTGTCATTGAAGCTTGGTAAGATATAGTGAGAACTTGGCTCATCTCTATATCTGATGGGAGATGTCTTGCTGTACGCGTGATCGTATTATGGAATTTGCCGTCTTCAAGACGACAAGGGCTTGTGCGCGTGATCTTAAGATGTTGTAACGCGAAATCGTCTGAGACTCAGGTGATGGTCTCCATAAAACCTGTACAATGATAGATTCCAAGGTCCGGCTTCTGAGATTTCTCGAAGACATGATAGCCTCTTTATGAGACAGGATACAACAAAGACGAAGTTCATGTCTGCTGAATATTAAGCCGATTTATTGAAAATTCATTCCACCTAACCTAGGAATGATCGGCAGCATTTGGCAGGCAGACTAACACAACTTCAATAACATCAGACCATTTCGTAAACAGTCATTTTCTGGAGATAGTAACATCTATCATCGGAGACACGGTAGCCTCCGTTGAGACCTGATGGTATTGGCCTCTAGTGAGACCTGATGGTTTTGGCCTGCCTGTATGGACTGGTCATCCCTTTTTATACAGTCCTATAGATTACAGGGTCGAATTAACTCTAAACTAAATTCTGATATCTTTGGTGCAGCTTAGACAAGCGAATCAGGGAAATGTCACATTACGTAAACATAGTCATCAAAACCAAGGTTAATTCAGTACACTTACATAAGCAGTTTCTAGGTTATCCTGTATAAATTTGAAATTACATAACTGTTTCTCACAAATAGTTGTGTTCACAACAACTGACCTAAAGGGTCATGAAATAGTATTTCGGAAATAGTTTTGTCAAAACACATCACAATATCAAGGTTGCATGCACGCAGATTATATAAAATTGGTAAATGAAAAGTCGAACTTTATGTATGGTGGCTAAGAAGTCTACTTTTGCGTGAAAATATGGTGGCCAAGAATCGACATTTCACAGTATGTCTGTATTCGTCCCATTCCGATCCGTAGTTAAATATCTTTAAGATGAATTCCAGGTCCTACAGATCCTAATAATTTCAAATAGGGAAGCATTCAATTTGACATGAATAATCTATTCTTTGGTAAACTAATAGTATATGTTCGCTGTTAGATGAATATGTCAAAGGAGATGACCTTTGGTCTATACGTGGTGTGGTTGAAATCGAAAAAATAAAATGTCTTAAAAATAATGAAAATATATGTACGCAATATGTGAAAGTTCTAGCTCGATTGCGTTACGATTATAGTTATGACATGAAATTGAAATTCGCTATTTCGTGAAAAGGAGTCTAAATCGAGTCATTTAAATCCACAATTAGACACGAAGGACTCCTTGGACCAAAAAGATTTTCCAGCAGTGGAGATATAATGCCACCGCACATCAACAGGTTGAATGGTGTTTTGGTCGAATGGGTCCTTCGTATCTACATGTGTGTTTAAATGACTAGATTAAGACACGGATTAAGAACTTTCAGATGTTGTGAATATATTTTTCTCTTGTCGTTACATTAAAAACAAATTATTTTTATGACATTTTATTTTTCTCGATTCCAACCGCGCCACGTATAGGCTAATATGGCGCCACATTGCATCATCTCCTTTGTTTTAAATATGACTTAATTTGTTACAATGGCAACCATTTCAAATCTCAAAGATAGAAAAGTTTAAAAACAAGTTGTTCTTTTCATTAGAAAGAAACTTAACCTGGAGACAATCAATTTGTAATTTGTCTTTCCGTAAAACTGAGCGACTTACCTTTCATTTAATTTTTTTTTATAAAAAAACTTTGCTCATTTTTATCTAAAAATTCAATTTTATGGTTATTTTATCTCTATTTTTCTATAATTACTTTGTTAATCTGAGACCAGGATAACCCCCTGTTAATGAGCATCCATAGCATAACGAGATATGATGTACCCCCTGCGTAACCGCAGATATATAATTAATAATATATATATTAATATATATAATTAATTAATAAACTAACAACGGTTAGTTCATTGTCGAGGACAACTGTTCATTGTCGAGGACAACGATGTGAAGGAATTACTGTACAGTCTGGAGGAAATGTAATTCCGAGACATAATAGTTCAAATACGCCATTCAATATTCAGCCGTCGTCCTTTAAATAATTTCCGCGTCCATAACCCAAAGGGTCTAAAGTATGAGTAATTGTCCGCGCTCTTCGAATGTTGATATTTATACGGATAAAACTATTATATCGGATATCAATATTTCGTTGGGAATAATTACATTTTATTCACAGCATTCACTGACATTTTAACAACGCCATCATAAATATGACATGGCTACGCAATGTCATCATATATGATCAGGATAGCGTGGGTCAGTTTGACATGGCTTGGCATACTGGGCATGTGTTGTGATGGTGTGTCTGGATGCAGAAAGTCTTTACACTTGTTTTCGACACCACAAACCATCTCTTTCTGAAAAGTAATATTCCAGTGGGGCCTGCGTTTGGCGGATACATATCTCGTAGCATTAGCTAGATTATGCGTAAAATGTGATGAGTTTAATAAAAGTCACAACAAATCATCGCAGAAACTTATGAAGTATTTCTATACCACCAAGCGCCTCCACTAAAAATTTCTCACATTTGGCGATACATATCGCATGCTGATAGCAAAATACATGTTTAGCGAGCAAGAGGTGTCCCACCCCGTTTAACCACGGGCTATAAGCCGTATGAACTCATGTACTTCAAGATACCCATGATGTTCATATTAACAGTCACAATCAAAGCTTGACTGAGATACATCATTCTCTAGATAATGACTTCACAAGGAAGATCATATTTATTAAGAATACTGATCAGCGATACGGATTTGATATTTTTGGAACTTCATGATATCTTTCCGATATCATTAAAAACTGTGGACCGTTTCTCTCTTGTAGGACACCAGCCGATGTTTATGTTTACTATGGTTGTTTTTAGTTGGGTTATTTGAATTAGGTTTTTGGATTATGGACACGGAAATTCTTTAATGGAATTTGCTATATCATTGGAGTTCAATATTGAAAGAACAGGGGTTATGTTAAATTCTTTGTGTTGATTTACTTTTATCATATACAGCTGTTCTACCGAGACAGAACAGTATTCCAGATAAAATTAATCCAAAACCGAAGAAGAGAATCGACGATTTAATGTCCAGAGCCTCTCTAGAGCTAATGCTGCAGCCATTTTCAGATTCCGACTGAAACCGGAAATTTAATTTAATTTTTCTCATTCGACTAAAAACCTACAATTTAATGAAGTAAGTAATAAAATAGAAATGTCAGGTAATTTCCCACACTTTGACCCACAGTCCTTAACCCTACCTGGCCTGGGGGGGGGGGGCGGAAAGTACCCCCTAGTGAACTTTTCTCTGCTGCTCCGAAACGACAAAACCGAGGAGGCTGAAACTTGGTGGCTTTTAAGCTTATCTTATTGGAGTCATTTTGAGCCTATTTCCATATACCCCCGGGCAGAGGATCATGGGTAAATTCAAAATGGCGGCCATGTGGTATCCTCGAAAGTCGTGTTTTTCAATCTTTTCGCCCCATTTCTTCACATTTTCCTTGCCTAAATGGCTTTGAAAGTACTTTATTTATGCAAAACTAATTATTCTCTATTTTATTAGATTTTTTTCAAGAGAAAAATCTGAAAAATGAAAATTTCGAAAAATCGACCCCAAAAATGCCGAAAAATGGCTTCCGAGAAGATGACGTCACTGTGACGTCCTCATGGCGACCATCTTGGACTTTTTTTTACATTTTCCGGTAGAGCTTGATCCCAACATACTGTGTGGTAAGTTTCAGCGCTCTAGACTTAGTGGTAAAGAAAATATATAGGGGGGCACTTTCCGTCCCCCAGGCTGCGATACACCCCAAATCGCCCAGGCCAGATAGGGTTAAGTGATCTAACAAACCATTTATTATTTTTAAACACACTCCCAAAATAAGCTATACTAGTATTAATCAGATTGCCGACGATTGATCCTGAAAGAAATTCACATCATATGATTGTGGTGCCAAAACGGCGAAATAACATTCAAATACAAACGATGTCATGCCACTCACCAAATATTTTAGCTGCCATGATCTCTTGTGCCTCGGACAATGACGGTCTCAGAGGTCGGACAAAGTCCTTCACCGTGACAGCACTCATACTGTTCAAACCGGATGACAGTGAGCTATAAATATAACGAGGGATCCTAAAGGATCTTGGCGCCCACCATTGTCCGATGATTGTAAGCTAATGACTAGAAAATCTTTTTGTCCATTGTTACTAAGAACAAACGATTGATTTGTAGTTTTGTTTACAGAATTTCGAATCTGAGCGAAAAAGATCGAAAAGGGGACACTGAAAAACACCAAGATATAATCTAATTTTCAGGGGTTTCAAGATTTCTAGAAACTGTACTTATGTAGGTTGTTATAATACAAGAGAAATGAGCAAAGTTAGTGTGAAAGTGAATGTACATGTATGCCTTTGTTTTGTAGGAATTTTTTTAATTTTTTTTTGCGTGTCATCATTGGGTACTGGAGGCGAAGACCAATCTTTTTGACACTTTGGCATGAGCTATGAAACATACTTAAGATTTTATAATTAGGAACGAATGCTAATTCTGTTCTGTTTACTGGCCTAGTTTGAGATATCTCTTTTAAGATACCATGCTCGAAAATAGTAAGATGGTACAATACTTAATACTGAAGGGATCCGGTCCGCGCATTAATGTTGAAACTTCAAAAGTGCCTGAATCCTGATTGTCGAGTTGTGACGTTGAGTCACAAGAGTGACGCCCCTTCATGTAGCCGATCCGCCGGCAGACGAAAGGGTGGAGCAGTTCACTTGCTACTGCATAGACTAAAGAAAGTTGATTTAAACTTTGAAGAAATACATTTTAATTCCGAATTATTTGAACTCCTTGATATGGAAGGTGAAGGTGTGGATATTCTATATAGTCAATATATAGAATATGCCCCACCGTTTGATCCACCGACTCTTGTGATGCAACGTCACAACCATATTGGATTTCAAATCGAACCAGAAAAGGTATCTTGCACAACTAGACGACAAGGTGAACATGTGTACCAAATTTAACAAAGATCCAGAAAAGAAATCGCAAGAGAAATTGCAATAACAAAGTTTCATGGGGAAATCCATGATGGCCGCCTGATGTAAATATTGGATTTTGGAATCGGACCAGAAAAGGTATCTTGCACACCTTGACCACAAGGGGAACCTGTGTATCAAATTTGAGAAAGATCCAGGCAGTACTTCCTGAGAAATAATGATAAAAAAATTTCATGGGGAAGTATAAGAAGGTCGCCTGGTGATCATATTGTATTTTCGATTCGGACGAAAAAAGATATCTTGCACAACTAGACCCCATTGGGAACCTGTGTACCAAATTTGAGAAAGATCCATGCAGTACTTCCTGAGAAATGATGATAAAGTTTCATGGGGAAATCCAATATGGCTGCCTGGTGGCCATATTGGATTTTCGAATTGGACCAGAAAAGGTATCTAACACAACTAGACACTAAGGGGAACATGTGTACCAAATTTGAGAAAGATCCATGCAGTACTTCCTGAGAAATGACGATAACAAAGTTTCATGGGAAAATCCAAGATGGCTGCCTGGTGACCATATTGGATTTTCGAATCGGACCAGAAAAGGTGCGTTGCACAATTAGACCCCAAAGGGAACCGATTCGCCAAATTTGAGAAAGATCCATGCAGTAGTTCCTGAGAAATCGCGATAACAAGGTTTCATGGGAAAATCAAAGATGGCTGCCTGGTGGCCATATTGGATTTCTGAATCGGACCAGAAAAGGTATCTTGCACAACTAGACCCCAAGGGGAACATGTGTACCAAATTTGAAAAAGATCCATGCCGTAGTTTCTCAGAAATCGCGATAACAAGGATTCATGGGGAAATCCAAGATGGCTGCCTTGTGGCCATATTGGATTTTCGAATCGAACCAGAAGAGGTATCTTGCACAACTAGACCCTAAGGGGAACCTGTGTACCAAATTGAGAAAGATCCATGCAGTACTTCCTGAGAAATGACGATAACAAAGTTTCATGGGAAAATCCAAGATGGCTGCCTGGTGGCCATATTGGATTTCCGAATCGGACCAGAAAAGGTGCGTTGCACAACTAGACCCCAAAGGGAACCGATTCACCAAATTTAAGAAAGATCCATGCAGTAGTTCCTGAAAAATCGCGATAACAAGGTTTCATGGGGAAATCCTAGATGGCTGCCTGGTGGCCATATTGGATTTTCGAATCGGACCAGAAAAGATATCTTGCACAACTAGACCCCAAAAGGAACATGTGTACCAAATTTCGCAATAACAAGGTTTCATGGGGAAATCCAAGACGGCTGCCTGGTGGCCATATTGGATTTTCGAGTCGGACCGAAAAGGGTTTCTTGCACAACTAGACCCCAAGGGGAACCTGTGTACCAAATTTGAGAAAGATCCATAAAGTAGTTCCTGGGAAATCGCGATAACAAGAATTGTTTACGGACGGACGACGGATGACGGACGGACGGACGACGGACCACGGACGAAAAGCGATTTGAACAGCCCACCATCTGGTGATGGTGGGCTAAAAAATATAATAGAATCTATTAATTCCGAGAAATGAATAACTTCACTGTAAACAAACTTGGGTTCAAAACAAGTGTTATTGGTTTCTTATTTTTTTTTATTAGTATAACGTAATATCTTGCATAGCACGTATAAGTGCAAGAGTCTCTTATAAAAATGGGGGTGGAAAAAATTACAATTTATATCGCGGCCTTTGTGAGCCTTTTCTCTTATCTTACCTGAACGATGCACTGAACAGGGAAGCCAGGAACAGTCCCGGAAGTCCTGGCATCTCATAGAATAGCTCCATAACAAAATACGGGAGAATCTATAAAAAGAAATTGTCCTTTACGTGATACGAAATTAAATAAGCGTACAGGGAAGTAAGAACCCTTATCCACGAATACATAGAGGACATTACCTGGATATATTTGAAAACACATACACATTTTTCGAGTGAAGGATGGAATGATAACTCACAAAAAGAGAGAATATTTAACTGCAGTCAAATATCATTTCAACGAGTCAGAAAAATCCGATGTTCTCCGAAACATCTCCGAAATGTTCTCCGAAAAAGACGAACCCATCTATCTTTGTTTTTATTAAGCGGTTCATGTGGAGGGAGCAGTATTGAAATACTTCGGACCTGCGCTGAATATTTACCGCTAATTCCACCATGGCAGTTAACTCAACCAGAAGCAGATATTACATAACGAAATATAAAAAGACAAACACGAGCCAGCTATTGTATACACAAGAATTTGGTCTGCTGAGAGAAAAATACAGATCACATCAGGCTATTTATACAGATCGTTCTAAAGATGGCGAGAGAGTATCATCTGATACTATCTTTGGTTACAAAACTAAAACCTGTCGACTACCAGGTAAAAGATCGATATTCACTGCAGAAGCAAAGCTATATTTTTGGCTTTGGAAGGTATTGGTTCCACTAAAAGGAAAAAAATATGTCATAATCTCAGATTCACTGTCATGCCTTTAAGCGATTAAAAGTGGAACTTCGACTCATCCCACTATCTTGAATATTCTACAACTACATGACTAGATTTGATCAACATATTGATATTGTGTTTTGTTGGTTGCCCAGTCACATTGGCATCAAAGGTAATACTGAGGCTGATAGAATGGCTAAGGCAGCCCTAGGTGATGAGGTTGATCCTGTTGGAATCTCATATAGCTATTCCAGACCCTCTATCTGTACTTATGTGATGCGGCTGTTTCAATCTTTATGGGATGCTGTGAATAATAACAAACTTCATGAGTTAAAACAAAACTAGGCTACACTCATCTGAACAGCCAGAAACGTTTCGATCAAACTATGATCATGCGATGTAGGATCGGTCATACACGATTAACTCAAGAACATTTACTTAAAAAGAGCCAGTAACAAGGTGTATTCCATGCCACGAAGATCTCAAAGTGAAACATATTTTTATCGACTGCATAAATTTTAAAATTGTAAGAGATTCTTTTTATAGACTACTCTGGAAGATATTTTTAGTCGGGTGAGAGAGGAATGTGTCTTAGGTTTTTTGAGAGAAATCGGTTTGTTGCATAAGTCTTAATGTGTGTGTTTAATGTGTTGGATTACGAAGTTATTGGCTTGAGTACTTAGAATTTGGTTTGATCGTCGCTATATAGCTGAAATATTGCTGAACGCGACACTAAACCTTAATTCTCTCTCTCTCTCCTAAATTACTTACCTCGTTTGCATTCTTTATAACCCCTTCCTCGAATGGATCACATTTCTTTTCTGTGTAAAAAGCAAACGCAGCCAGGCCTGCCAGAGCAGCTAAAATCGCCAGAATAACGAATCCCACTGTACTGAGGAGCATTACGCTGAAAATAACGACAGTAAATTAGACTACATTCACTATTATTAGAATATATATTGATACGTGATCAAAAACGTTTAACCGATTTATGACCAGCTCAGTATAAGAAAAATATATTTACCTTGGTGTTGTATATGTAAACCGTAATACATCTCAACAATGCCTGTAGTACGGGTACCTAAGATGGCAATAACTATGTATTCTCAATTTTGCCTAAATCGTTCATCTGTTATGGCAGATTAATATAAGCAAATCCAAATAAGTAATACTGAATGTAACGCTATGAGTGTAACAATGCAATTATATCACATGATAAAGGACAAGGGTAAGACGTAGAGGACGTTTGCGCAACCCACACTTTGGCTTGTCTCTGTTTAGGTAGTGATGATATGCGTTGAGCTGTCTGTTGCTGGAAAGAAAGAGTGAACCAGAAAATGGGAGCTCCAACAAAACATCCCCAGAATGAAGTTCTCACAGTGGGGTCGGGATTAAAACTGAAAAGAAAAAAATCAAAGTACTGATGTTGGGTTTACTTGCATCAGAGGGGTTTATTAGTCACATATTTGCACAGAGAATCGTCCTCAAGCTGTTCGGTTTGTAGGGCCAAACTTTCACTTTTATCAAAAGGATATGAAATGAACCATTTTGTACAGCCTACATGCTGAGTTATTATGCTGACACGAAGTAATGAAGGGCTGCAGATGGACGAAAACAGATTTATGGCGCACCAAAGTTGGTACGGCCGGTACATTGGCTTATTTTCGTATTTTTATGCAGTTTTCGGTGCAGATTTTCTTTTGTTGCAAAAATAGGACACCTTTATAGGCACACTCTCTCAGTAGACCAAATTCTTGTGTATACAAGAGCTGGCCCGTGTCTGCCTTTCTATATTTCGTTAGAAAAATATCTACTTCTGGTTGAGCGAACTGCCATGGTGGAATTGGTAAAGTGCTCGTTAGGTAAAATTCGACTGAGCTTAGTACCAGCTGCTACAATGTGTCGTTTCATAGGAATCCCAAGAGATGGAATAATGGAGGGTTTCTTCAAATAGAGATCCGCGAACTAAGGTTTGAAAACACAGGCATATGCAGGATTCGAGTGATTTGATCGCAATTTTGTGATATATTTATGTGATAATTTAATTCTTCGAAGTTCTAAAGGAAATTCATCTCCTTTCTTATATTCTGAACGCGCCAAGGCAAAGTCTTAGTCCTTGATCGAAAATAGGATCTAGCTTTGCCAAGTTTGACTTGCTTGCACCGTTGTAAACAATATAGAGCTATAATCAAGTTTCGAACGATCAAGTGATCGATATAAACGGGTAAGTGTTTGCTGATCTCCTCCCCACTTATAGTTGGCAACTACCTTCAACAAATCAAGAGCTTTCCTGCAATTAGCTTTCAAGCAATTTATATTCGATTTGAATGTTGATCGGTGGTCAAACAACATTCCTAAAAAATTGACCTCTTTTTCCACTTTCATCTCAGTTTCATCTAATGTGCGTACTGGAGCTTTGTGCTGGAAATATTTTCTGCAGAAGTGTATACAATTTGTCTTAATTCTGGAAAATTAAAATCATTTTCTATATAGCATTTTTGAATTCTATTGAGACAAATTTGTAATGTTCTCTCACTATTGTGTATACTTTTTCTACTGCACGAAATGTTGAAATCGTATATAAAGAGTGAACCATCAATTGATTTATTCAAAACTTCCGCCAAGCTGTTGATCTTGATAAGAAACATAGTAGACAAAATACTGCCCTGTGGGACACCTTGATCTTGGTGGAAATGATCAAACATGGTTGTACCCAACCGAACTTGTAATTGTCTTTCATTCAAAAAGTTGGATATGAAAATGGGTAAACGATCCTTTAATCCCATAGTGTGAAGGTCTTCTAGAATCGCGTATTTCCATGTAGTATCATAGGCTTTCTCTAAATCAAAAAAATACGATAGTATACGAGTTGTCAGAGCATTTCCATCATAGCTCTCTAGATTTGTATCTAATACTGCTTATGCCGGTGCTAGGGGCCGTGTGGTCATATCATCCAAGTTGCCACATGAACAGGTACAATAAAAGCGTACCTGAGATACAACACATATCACGAATTGTTAGATTCTTGGTATGTGCTTTAGAATAGGTTAACCGGAGGACTATTCTGTGAAGTCATGTGACGCAGTCAGTATGTCGGCACCTCTTCCCACTTCCCTTATATGTGTTGTAATTCATTCTTGGCGAAAGCATTCTAATTCTCATTCGTCACATCACGTAATATGAGAATTAAAAACACGATGTCTCCATCTTACGAGTGCCGAAATAAATGCTATGTTGTATTTCGGTTTTCATTAACACAAGTTTCGCGTCTGGATGTTAACTAGAAACGCTGATATAGTTTTGACGCCAGATTCCTAAAGATTCGCCGTACAAATATACCACATCCAGAGAGATAAAGAGAGAGAGAGAGATTAATGTTTAACGTCGTCGCATTCAGCAATATTTCAGCTATTTAGCAACGATCAAACAAAATTCTAAGTATTCCAACAAAAACAAGTTAATAACCCATCAATCCAGAAGTAATCAAAACACTAAATTACATTTATACAACAAATCGATTTCTCTCAAATAACCTAAAACAGTCTTCTTTTACCCAACTAAAAAGATCTTCTAACGAAGCTGCTTGCTAAAAAGAATCTCTTATAATATTAAAATCTATACAGTCGATCAGAGTATGATTCACTGTGAGATCTTCGTGATCTTTGTGGCATGGAATACGGAACTATTTTTTATCTAGCAAATGTTCGTGAGTTAATCGTGTATGGCCGATTCTACATCGCCTGATTATGGCTTGATCGAAACGTTTCCGGCTGCTAAGATGAGTATATCCTACAGTTTTTCTGAAACTCATGAAGTTTGTTATTATCCACAGCATCGCATAAAGGTTGAAACTGCTTTCTCACATAAACACAGATAGCGGGTCTGAAATCGCTATATGGGGTTCCAATCTCATTATCTAGGGCTGACTTAGTCATTAGGGGTATTATACAGATTCGCTATCAGTTTTTGAAACTTTGGCTTCTATCTGTTCATGCACTTCCAGATTCAAGCGATCACATTGCACCAAGATTAGAACGCTAATGCGAAATTTATAACTTTCATCTCAATGTGCAGCTAATTTATGTAACATATTATTTAATAAACATATCTTTAACATCCCCGCCCTTATATATATTTACATGCTTTTGACGTGTAATTTCGGTATTTGTATAGTCTCGGACTTGAGAGCAAGTTTCAATTTTTCTGATTGTTAACACCTGTATTAATTTTGACACGAAATATGACACATTTTCCCCATAAAGTTATATCAAATACTAATCATTCCTTGAATTTCTGCAATTGTTTTTTTTTAACAGTTTTTAAATTCAATTTTTTTTCCCCAAATGCATCATCATTTGGTTGTTAGAGTAACAAATTGTAATGGCGGAATGGAAACCTCAATGGCTTGTTTTATCACATGATGTTATGTAATAATAGATAGGTTTAATTCAGTGAATTTTAATAAAGTTGTCGGCGTTCACTAAACACAAAAGAAACATGTAAACAATTATCTGACACAATGTTCTGCTCAATAAATAAGTTTTAACCTGCGACTTGGACAAAAATGCGGAATTGGAAGATTTCAACTGTTTCAAATCTGAGAACCGTTCATTTTCGTGCTATAAATTAATAGATCGGAATAATATAATTGCCAATAGAGATTGATATTTCTCTGCCTGAAATAAAAATGATGTAGGGCAGGTAGATATACGGCAGATAATTTTTTTCAAGCAGCTTCTTTAGAAGATCTTTTTAGTCGGGTAAAAGAAGGCTGTATATTAGGTTATTTGAAAAAAATCGATTTTTGTAACAAAAGTTTTAGTGCATGTGCATGTTTTTTGGTGTGTTGTGTTGGTTACTTCCGGATTGCTGGGTTACTGAGTTATCTTTGTTGGAATGCTTGGGTTTTGTTTGATCGTCGCTTTCTAGCTGAAATATTGCTGAACGCGACGTTAAACTATAATTCTCTCTCTTTCTCTATCCTAATGTTTTGTTGTATGTAAACGCCTGTGGAAATTAATCTTGGTGATTACAAAACTTAACAACGAACAAATGGACTATATAGAGATTTCTTTCTTGTGCCGTCAGTATTTTCAATTTTCTGAAGAGTGGGGTGGTGTGTTCATATTTTGAAGAAGAAGTACATGTAATCAGTCTTACATGTCATTAGGTACCTGAGATGGGCAAGATAAAATATTACAATATTTAAATAAGAAATTATTTACATGCTTCTCTAATCCCTCGATGTTTAACACAGTTCATAATTGCAATATTTCTATTGATTTATTTGTTAATTCCTGAATTTGTGATGTCCACTTAAGTTTATCATTGAAGCAAACATCGAGAAATATGATATTGTTGACTTGCTCAATTACATCACCAGATGACAATGAGTTATTAAATTTATATCGTTTTGAGAAATTTATGAATATAATTTGTTTCCCCCAATGTCAAGAGAAAGTTTGTTACACGAGAACTTAGTTTGCTAAGCCCACGTGACAATTTATCTTGCAACCCCATAGCTGTTTTCAAATCAGTCTCTTGACTTAGCTGTACGACCCTGGATTCGTACTGAATCAGGAAATCTTACCTGAAAAGTCGTATCCTTCTGCCTGTCAAATTGATTTCCCAGAATTCAGTGAATCCCACTATAGACATCGCCTGCAGGTGTATAAATTCGCCAGAAAGTTGATGTAAACTTGTCGCATATAAATTGCATGATGGTTCAGACCTCTAGTAGTTCATTCCCGAGGTTCAAAAGCCATATATATTCGGCTTGTAAGATCACATAAATTTACAGGTGTCAGGTATACAGCATTAATCCAGAGTATTCTTACCTTCGCGAGAACAGCGATTAGGCCAATCAGCATCACGACCATTTGAAAACAATCCGTCCATATCACTGCTTTGAATCCACCCTGGGTATAAATACAATACAAGAACTTGAATGGAATGTTTACCAGCCTAAAATGTCAGTTGAGAAAAATTGAGAAGCCGTATATGACCAATAATTCATGATACGGCCTGTATTCCTCATTTGCTTAAGAACGCGAGTATGTTATAGGCCTACCTTGCAGCAAACGGAGAATATATAATCCAAAAATAAGACGGTTATCCAACTGGTGATACCGCCTGGTTGTCAGTATTTGAAGGTGATGAAAAAGGGCCGATGCCCACTTCAACGCCTTTTTAATGTGATGGGGTCGATTCAACATATTTAATGGCGATGACCAATATGTGTATTTGGAATCAGCACAGTAATTTTCATGACCAGCCCCCATCGATCACCCTTAAAACGCGATGACCTAAAACTTATCGCCCATTGCTCATCACCCTTACAAGGTGATGGTCATTACACAATCTATATTTTCTGTAATACATGTACCTGTCACATATCTTCTGGTTGTTAATGTAATGTATAAAAATGCATTAGTGAAAGGTCCATCATATTACACATATATACAACACACTTACTATGGACGTATAAATGATTGATACACCACCTATTATCACCACGGATGCCCAGATCGGAAATTTGGCCACTGTGAATATGAAACACAATAGAAAATATAAAATATAATAACAACATAAATATGCAAGAGGTGGGAAGAATTGACGACGTCTGATAATAATAATAAGCATATCATGTATATCGTATTGAGGTTTTTGATACAAAAATGTACCTTGAACCAGAATGACCATATCTACGCGTTAACTGATTTTCCCGCTTAACAACTATTCAAATATCACCTGATTCCATAGCAACAGCCGGTCCATATAAGACAGCACCCATATAAAACGCCTGAAAGAAAATGAATTCTTGTAAATCTATAGCATCTGCTGATTCATCCTAAAAAATGGGGGGGGGGGGTGGATCTATAGGCCATCCATAGTGACGATTCATTCTGTTTGTGGTGTATAAACCTTACAAACCACAAGCATTTCTGGAGGAACTTACACTGTCAAAAATAACCGTGGCAATCTTCATCCACTATGAGAAAGTAAAACTCACAGGTGAGAGAAATGCCGTTTTAAATTCTGAAATTATGTAAAACTGTAAGAGAAGGTACGGCTGTTCATAGTGGATGTAAAGTGAGAAACAGAAGTGACAGTTTTAACTTGCAACTTTAAAGAAAAAAACTTGCATTTCGTAATATGCTCAGAGCCGATCCGACACATCGCACAGCCACAGATTTGTACCTCCTCTCCAAGTACTGGAAAACAGATGGCATGAAATATCTGCTATAAATATTTTGATCTTATAAACATATGTATATACAAGTGCAACATGGAGAAAAAAGTCACAAAACAGGCACATGGTATTGATTATGCAATATGAAATTGGGCTAGCTGTTATATCCCGTCCCAAAGATAGAATAAAGTCACGATAAATCCAACTGTTGCAATTTATTAGATGCTTCATATCTGACAGCTACTCTCACTAACTAAATCAAAAGTTTCTCACATTTTCCAGACAATTTTTCAAATGTGCACACTTCAGAGCATTTGAAACTTGTTATGCCTTCAAGCGATTGAGAGTGGAACTTCAACTCACCCGACCATTTTGAAAATTCTACAATTATATGACCGTATGTTTCATCAACAGATTCAGATTCTGTTTTGTCGGTTGCCTAGCCACGTTGGCATCAAAGCAAATATTAAACCTGGTGAAATGACCAAGGCTGCCCTAGATAATGAGGTTGACCCTGTTGGAATCCCATATACCTTCTATCTGTGCTCATGTGAGAAAGCTGTTTCAATCTTTATGGGATGCTGTAGACAATAACAAACTTCATGAGTTTTAAAAAAATCGGTTTGTTGCATAAGCTTTAACGTTGTACATGTTTTTGATGTGTTAGTTACTTCTGGATTGCTGGGTTGTTGACTTTGTTTTGTTGAATTACTTTGATCGTCGCTATATAGCTGAAATATTGCTGAATGCAACGTTAAGCCTTAATTCTCTCTATCTCTCTCTTATCCATGTGGACACACCGAATGACCATGCTCATGACATCAGATAAGCAATAAAGCATACAATTTAATTATATAGATATGTTACAATATGACATCTTGGCCCCGTGGACCTATCAAATTGAAAAATCATGTGAGCATCAAATGTAAGCGGCGGATGAAAATAGGAAAAGATAGATACATGTAAAAGCAACGGGGAAGTCAGCAATTTTCATTTTCAAATAGATAGCTATTTAGGCATATTCAAGAAACTCGAGATTAACGCGTTTCAATAACATTCCTCTTGTTTTTACGCCTCAAAATGCCTACCTCATTAACGCTGATTAATCTCAGGGAATGTATCAGTGGTACAGCTATCCAGGCCGTCAATGCATTGGGAATGAATAAAGACAGATATTCCAGAATTCCTGTAGACCCATACACAAACATCACCGAAGGCACACCCAGCAAGAATATAGATGACATGTAAGTGACGACGTACGACAGGGCTACCGAAAAATGTACCCATCTTTCTGTCCCCAACAAGGTACGTCGACATAGAGCTACTTCGCCTTTCCTTAACAGCATGGTAAAGGCCTATACCCATAGATACAGGCTAAAACGAACTAAATGACGTCACTTCCGCCAAAGGTGGATGTTCGTGGTAAGCATATCCCGCATTAAATGCTCAGTTGTGTTATTACTGGATAATATCATAACTAACTTTTATTGTGTTTCGCTAACTTAGTAAGTGCCGATTAATTTCTGAAAAAATTGTGACAGTCGCGAGCCTGTGTTCTTTTCAGGACACAATCAAACGACGATACCCACGTGACCAGCTCAGACGGTTGAAAAGTGCTCGTCTCAGAAGACAGTTTGCGTTCTCAAAAATCAATTGGATTGGAGTGTGGTTTGGTACATTTCACGTGAAGTCGGAGGAGTGGTAATCAACAACATCAGTGTGTAGTTCCAGGTTAAAGTACAAGAAGGTCAGTTTTTCAGGGGCGAACTGAACCTGTTTAACCTGGAACGTAATGGGACTAAACTATAGTTCATTGTTACCTACAGCCGTAGCTAGCGGCAAAATTTCGAAATCCATAGCATGGAGGCTGAACTGTATTTGCGACATGTCGGCCAAATTACATCACCTGATTGGGGTTTTTCACATGAAGCTTGGTGAACAGACACTTATATTTGAATATAATGCGTTCTGGATGGCTGCCTACAAATGCCTTTCAGCAGAAATCCGGTCTTGTTATACTATTTTCCCGTATTATATTACTTTTACAAACGCGATAAAACGTGCGTGAACATGATCTACAAACTAAGTAGTGTTACTATATATAGATGTTACACTTTCAGAAGAATATGACTGTACCATGGAATACATGATCAGCGGACCGTATCATTCTGACAGTGTACAGCAGTAAATCACATCTTCCCAATCTGAGACACTCGCCAACTGCTGGTTTATTATTGACATATTCCAAAGTATAGGCATTATCCAGAGTTTACTACATACCAGTAAATGTTTTATTCCTTTATTTTCTAGAATTTGTGATTAATAAACCATTAGTTTAAAATCGAGTGCCTTAAAGTCCCAAGTTATGGGAAAACGGTTCAGTGCTTCAGCGCTGAACCTGCCAAAACATATATGGCTATGGCCATGTGGCAATACTTAGAGTATGACTAGTATAATATGACTTGTCAATAGATATGCTTTAATTATACAGTTCTGCAACACATAACATAAATCTGTAATGGTTTAAACAATATTTTATTCCAACAATGTATAATGGAATGGGATCGGTGAACAGGCAAAGCCTATATTAACACCTCTCCCCACATAAAGTTACATTGAATAAAGTTAATAAATATACACATAATATACTTCACAGAGAGTGATAGAATTGAACTGTGGATAAGCAGTAAGAAAAGAGGAAATAAATAAAGTAAAATAGGAAAAACAATGCAGATGGCGACTGGCAACTTTAACAAGAATAATGCGAAGCGCGGTACTAGGTCGTACATAGACTATATAATTAAACAACGAATCTATTTGAATTTAAAATGTAGTCATGGACTCTATTGAAAATATCAATGTTTTCATCGTAATTCAAATTATCGCTGCCAAATAATAAGGTATTGATATCCATGGTATAATTTAAATCACCGTTTAAAAGATTCAGTCTGATATTAACATATGATGGACAGGAAAAGAAATAATGAGTTGGGTCTTCGCAAGGATAACCACACGAGCAGGCAGCATTTTCAGAGATATGACGTTCGTACATGTGGGCATTAAGTTTGCTGCAACCCAGTCTCATTTGAGTGTGTATAATCTGTACCTCTCGTCTCGATCCCATGAAATAGTATTTAGGGACCGCGTTATCTTGAACAGAAAGTTTTTTACAAAATGATTGGAAAGAAATAGATTGCTGTATATTTGGTTCTAATTCGTTCCACATTCGTGTGACAGAAGGTAAAAATGAATTTGTGTACAAAGCAGTTCTTCCAAAAGGTACTATAAAGCTATTTGCATTCCTGAGTGGATAATGTGTAGTTTCAGAAACTCGAGTGGGAACAAGAGACGAGAGGTACTGTGGAGTAGATCCATTTAACATTTTATAAAAAATGTCGTCGTCGGCGTTCTTTAAGGGGTATGAAACCGGTTTCTACATACAAAAGGCGATGCGAAGTCCCCCGTGTATATCCTGAGATTGTTCTCAATGCATCCAATTGTAAGTTTTCTAGAGATAATTCCTGCTGTTGTGTACAACTGTCCCATAAAACATCAGAATAATCGAATAAGGGGAGGATGAAGCATGAATATAGAATGTGTAGGGATTTCCGAGATAATCTGTACTTCAAGCTACGCAGGCAGTTAATCATGGGGCTAATCCTGTCTAACAATGATTGAATATGGTTGGTACACTGACAATTTGTTTGTAATTGAAGACCCAAGTGTCTGTGGTCGTTGACTTCTACAATCGGGGTACCACCCATGAGCAAATGCGGACCACGTATCAGGTTTTGTTTCAGAGAAAAAAGCATAGCCTTTGTTTTTTCCACACTAAATTTAACTAGCCAAGTGTCTGCCCATGACGATATTTTTTGAAGATCAGAGTTCAAAAGTTGACTAGTAGATACTGGGTTTTCAACTTGAATGTAAAGCGAAGTGTCATCAGCAAATAATCTAATATTACATTTTATATCACTGACGATATCGTTAATATAGATAAGGAATAGGATCGGACCCAAGACGGTTCCCTGAGGCACACCGGCTGTGACTCCCTCCACATCAGAGCCCTTCCCGTTTATTACGACCATTTGCTGTCTGTTTGTAAGATAATTTTCGAACCATTTTAATAGAGATCCCCCTATGCCCATAACCCGCAATTTATGTATTAACCCTTTGTGCCATACTCTATCGAACGCTTTAGATATGTCACAGAATACGGCTCTCACCTCCTTCCCGTCGTCCATAGCTTTGCAAATGAAATTATATATATCCACCAATTGGTAGACTGTACTATCACCAGGAAGGAAGCCAGACTGTAAATTTGTTAGCAAATTATTGGCCACCAAAAAGTTGAATAGATATTTGAAAACGCATTTCTCAAAGACTTTACTAATTGTACTGGTTAGAGAAACTGGACGGTAATTTTGTATGTCATTTTTGTTTCCTTTTTTGAAGATTGGTATAACATTAGCAAGTTTCCAGTTGGTTGGGAATACGCCGCTATCCAAACATTTGTTGAAAAGATCCGACAAGGGCTTAGACAATTCGGTTGATGTACATTTGAGTATTCTATTGCTTATCCCATCAGGTCCGTGAGCTTTTTTAATATTTAAATTTCCTAAGATGTTTTCAACGTCAGAAGGCGTAATAACTATTCGGTCTAGGGTATTATTAGTTGGAGTTACTGGGGGCAAGGTTGCATTTGAATCATTGATTTGAGAACTCATAGTGAAGAAATTGTTAAAAGCATTGGCAATGTCTAACGGTTCACATAGTACTAAATTATTGTATACTATGTTGGGATAAGAACTACACATTGACTGTCCCTTTGTATAATTTTTTATCAATCTCCACCAGTCTTTGTCTCCGCAGTTCATTTGTGATATATTCATATCAAGTTTGTTTTCGTAATCTTTTTTGGCTTGTCTAACTTTTGTAATCGTTTCGTTCCTTAATTTCCGAAACTGATCCCATAAGTTATCCGAATTTGATGTTTTTGCTTTTTTGTGGATACGGTCACGTTTCCTCATCATTGTTCGTAATTCTCCGTTCATCCATGGCTTATCATTCGGTCGTACAGTGATAGATTTATGTGGGATATGTAATTTACATGTCAAATGTATGTATGATGATATATCATCAGCTGATTTATTGACGTCATCACCTAGTAAATCTGTCCATTGAGTTTGGCTGAAAGCATTTTTTATCCCAATTTCGTCCATCTGGTCATATAGCCATATCTCACGTTTAAAACTTTGTTGTTTATTGTTAGTTTTATAAGATAATTTGATAAAGGTTGCGTGGTGATCACTACAAATTGGTTCTATGACGCCCGAATGGAGGATAATATTTGGACAAGACACTAATATTAGATCTATTAAGCTCTTAGAGATGCGGGTGACCCTTGTTGGTTCAGAAATTATCTGTTTAAGATCGAAAAAGCTTTCGAGATTACGTATCTTTGGATGTGTGTGCGTCAGGCAGTCTGAATTAAAGTCACCCACAATAATACATTTATTATCCATTCGATCTCTCACTTTTGAAATTGACTCATTAATTAAATCCCAATATCTTATTCTGGCGGATGGAGCACGATAGAACGTTCCCAGCATAAATTTGTTATTTTGTAGTCTAATTTCCACCCAGACTGCTTCAAGACCATCTATTTCGAAATCCTTTTTCTCATCATATACTATTGATTCTTTGATGTAGATTACTATCCCTCCACCGCCTTGGGTCAAGCGATCCTTCCTAATTGGTGGATGATGATAACCTGGAATTTGTATGGACTCAGTACTGATACTATCGTCTAATTTACTCTCTGTTATGGCAATTATGTCAAATTCACTTAATTCGGTATGGACAAGGAGTGACTGTAATCTGTAATGAGTATATATCGACTCTATCTGCCCGAACGTGGTCAAATCAAATCTCGATAGAGATTTTGCCTGACACGGATATGCATACAGTGGGCGGTGACCGTCTATTTGCGTCATGGCAGCCGACTTATGACAGCCGTGCTCTGAATGTTATCACTTCCGGATTCGACTACACCTAGTAGAGACTCCTTTAGCGGGGAGAGAACTACTAGGTCTAGGGTTCGACCAGACTCGTCCATGTGTCTCGCTTATCGTGCGCGAGCAATTTAATAGTCGTTAATACCCCCCGAGGTGTATTTAATTTAATCGCGTATTAGGGATATTTAGTAGCGGTATTAAGGTAATCTCCCTTCGAACAACAGGTTCATCGGAGTATCAAATTTAAACCCTGCATTAGGCAGCTAATAGCGCTTCGAACAACCGGCCCCTGAGTTATGAACTTGCATACTTAGAATTTTGTTCAGATTCTTGTAAGAGATTCTTTTTATCAATCTTTTTAGGCGATAGAAGAAGACTGTGTTTTAGGTTATTTGAAAGATATCGGTTTGTTGCATAACATTTTATGTATCTGCATGGTTTTTGGTGTGTTGTGTTGCTTTCTTCTGGATTGCTGGGTTGTTGACTTGTTTTTGTTGAAATACTTAGAATTTTGTTTGATAGTCGCTATATAGCTGAAATATTGCTAAATGCAATATTAAGGTTAAACCTTAATTCTCTCTCTCTCTGTCCTATCCATGTGGATACACCGAATGACAATGCTTAAGACACCAGAGAAGCAGAAAAGCATACAATTTAATTATATAGATATATTACAATCGGACAGCTCGGCCCCGTGGATCTATCAAATGGGAAAATTATGTGAGCATCAAATGTAAGCGGCGGATGAAAATAGGAAAACATACATACATGTAAAAGCAACGGGAAAGTCAGCAATTTTCATTTTCAAATATGTAGCTATTTAGGCATATTCAAGAAACTCGAGATTAACGCGTTTCAATAACATTCCTCTTGTTTTTACGCTTCAAAACGCCTACCTCATTAACGCTGATTAATCTCAGGGAATGTATCAGTGGTACAGCTATCCAGGCCGTCAATGCATTGGGAATGAATACAGACAGATATTCCAGAATTCCTGTAGATCCATACACAAACATCTCCGAAGGCACACCCAGCAAGGATATAGATGACATGTAAGTGACGACGTACGACAGGGCTACGGAAAATGTACCCATCTTTCTGTCCCCAACAAGGTACGTCGACATAGAGCTACTTCGTCTTTCCTTAACAGCATGGTAAAGGCCTATACCCATAGATACAGCCGTAGCTAGCGCCAAAATTGCGAAATCCACAGCATGGAGGCTGAACTGTATTTGCGACATGTCGGCCAAATTACATCACCTGCTTGGGGTTTTTCACATGAAGCTTGGTGAACAGACACGTATATTTGAATATAATGCGTTCTGGATGGCTGCCTACAAATGCCTTTAGGCAAAAATCCGGTCTTGTTATGCTATTGTTCCGTGTTATATTACTTTTACATGATCAGCGGACCGTATCATTCTGACAGTATACAGCCGTAAATCACATCTTCGTCCTATGTCCCAATCTGAGACACTCTCCAACTGCTGGTTTATTATTCACATATTCCAAAGTATAGGCATTATCCAGAGTTTACTACATACCAGTAAATGTTTTATTCCTTTATTTTCTAGAATTTCTGATTAATAAACCATTAGCTTAAAATCGAGTGCCTTAAAGCTCTAAGTTATGGGGAAACGGTTCAGTGCTTCAGCGCTGAACCTGCTAAAACATATATGGCTATGGCCATGTGGCAATACTTAGAGTATGACTAGCATAATATGACTTGTCGTCAATAGATATGCTTTAATTATACAGTTCTGCAACACCTAACATAAATCTGTAAGGAGTATATATCGAAACTATCTGCGCGAACGTGGTCAAATCAAATCTCGAGAGAGATTTGCCTATTTTCCCGTATTATATTACTTTTACAAACGCGATAAAACGTGCGTGAACATGATCTACAAACTAAGTAGTGTTACTATATATAGATGTTACACTTTCAGAAGAATATGACTGTACCATGGAATACATGATCAGCGGACCGTATCATTCTGACAGTGTACAGCAGTAAATCACATCTTCCCAATCTGAGACACTCGCCAACTGCTGGTTTATTATTGACATATTCCAAAGTATAGGCATTATCCAGAGTTTACTACATACCAGTAAATGTTTTATTCCTTTATTTTCTAGAATTTGTGATTAATAAACCATTAGTTTAAAATCGAGTGCCTTAAAGTCCCAAGTTATGGGAAAACGGTTCAGTGCTTCAGCGCTGAACCTGCCAAAACATATATGGCTATGGCCATGTGGCAATACTTAGAGTATGACTAGTATAATATGACTTGTCGTCAATAGATATGCTTTAATTATACAGTTCTGCAACACCTAACATAAATCTGTAAGGAGTATATATCGAAACTATCTGCGCGAACGTGGTCAAATCAAATCTCGAGAGAGATTTGCCTGACACGGATATGCATACAGTGGGCGGTGACCGTCTATTTGCGTCGTGGCAGCCGACTTATGACAGCCGTGCTCTGAATGTTATCACTTCCGGATTCGACTAGACCTAGTAGAGACTCCTTTAGCGGGGAGAGAACTACTAGGTCTAGGGTTCGACCAGACTCGTCCATGTGTCTCGCTAATCGTGCACGAGCAATTTAATAGTTGTTAATACCCCCCCCCTCCCCCCTCGAGGTGTATTTAATTTAATCGCGTATTAGGGATATTTAATAGCGGTATTAACGTAATCTCCCTTCGAACAACAGGTTAATCGGAGTATCAAATTTAAACCTTGGATTAGGCAGATTTAATCCTAGATTAGGGCTAATAGCGCTTCGAACAACCGGCCCCTGAGTTATGAACTTGCATACTTAGAATTTTGTTCAGATTCCAAAAACACGGCTAGAAAAAATAGCAAAATTCTACAGTTGAGTATAGATCGATTGATCGTTCACACTTTAACATTTCATGATCTACGACATGTTGGAACGACTGTGGCGTTTGATTGGTCATACTGTTTTTTATGTAGGTGGCGCTGCGATAAAAATCCCGTTGTCACCCGGGCTCTATCCAATAAGGTAAAGGATTAAACAACAACGGCAGCATTAGCAGCGTTCTTCTACTGGTATCGGGTGATGTGGCTTTATATTCCTACCTCAGAATGATAGCTCGTGAAATCATATGCAAAATGCCACATGTCAACCTGTATATCAATTCTACATTCATAAATCTATGGCAAGCCGTTTTGGTATTTATTCCTTTATTTTTTATATCAAAAATTCTTTTTTTTATATCAAAAATAAATGTGCGCCGTTTAGGTATTTAATCGGATAATTGTTGATTCTCTTGCCTCCTGCACAGCTGACAATGCATTTTGTACAACATTTCTAACAACAGCGTTAGCCTGAGTTGGGCGCCAAACGACGGATGTTTATAAAATGCGTACAGCGTCGGGACTGAGGAGCGAAATTGTGTAAATCAATAAACAAGAGGAAATTTTCGATTGAATGATAGCTCTTGAATATATGAGCAACCAACACAGAATTTGTGTAATTTGCATTATGATTTTTATGAGTTGGAGATTGAGCTGAGGTCCGTGAATCCGTTATTTTGTATGGTAGCACTTTTTGAGATGAAGCCAAAGATGGGAGATAAATCTTGGTAAGGGAGAGCGCATTATTTCCGTTTTGGTGTAAGTGGTCCTCTATTTTTGATATAAAAAATAAACGGTTTATTTTTGATATCAAAAAATGAAATAATAAACGTATTTTTACCTGCGGCACGCAGGTCTACGGGATGCTCGATTTGTTGTTCTTCTTCTTGTGACTTTTTGAAATACGCATGCGTTGAGAGAGTATGATCTCTGCCACACTTTTCTTCTCAACCTCCGATCTCACATGACAACCCTGTCTTCACGCACGTTTGAATTCATTTGCAATTATATTCGGTGGAATGAATTATTGCTTCGTTGATTTTTCAGACTTCAATTCTCCTACGTCAGTCGCTTAAAAGCTATCGATCGACACTGCATCACTGGCTTCAGATATTAACAATTGCACTGAACAGCATGTACATGTACATGTATATACACTTTGAGATCCTTGAATTGCTTATATACCTTGTCAGTGGTTCAGCAAATTTGCATACAGTCATAGGCTAGGGTTAGGGTCATAGTAAGTAGAAAAATAAGTTCACTACTTCTAGTAATCATTTTATCTACCCAATCTAGATAATTCACAAATTGGTGAAGAAGTGGACAAGTAACGCATTGTCATTATGATTAACATCGGATAATACTTGGTATCAAATTATAGATCATGCATCACAAAAACGCAACAATTACGTTTCAGAAGTAAGGGAACAACTCACCAACTTTCCGAATAAAGATGTTTAACTTATAGAAATGACAATTTGGTATGATGTTGAACTTTACCTCCAAGCAATTCGCACATAGAAGGAAGAATAATTTAACACTCTGTGGGAATCGAAACAATGACCCTCCTATCTCTGGAGCTGCACTTACTGTCGTAGCAATACCGACTCATTAATAATACTCAAAACTGACAAAACTATGCGCAACTGGTTCTAAATACAGAAATGACTATTTAGTATTTAGTGAGTTAGACAACCCTGTGATCGAACAATACATCATAGTTGTGCAGTTATATTGTGCACTTTCGGTTATCTGGTGCATAGCTATTTTGAATGATTCTCTTTCAGAACACTCTATCCTCATTCTCGCAAGCCAGGGCCTTGCTTAGCTGGTATTGATGTTCCCGTCCTCTTCGGCACTCAGAGGTCTTTTAGATTAGCAAAAATCACTCCCGTAAATTCAATACTTATGTGTATCAGCAGACAATGGGCAGAAACATATTGCATTTGACATCATTCTCTCAAGTCAGAGCTCATTTCTGCTAGAATTTATTGGTTCTACACTTCACAATTCACGTTATTTTGTCAATCGGTTTTACGAATGGAATCCCGTCACATATTGGTAGATACTGACAAGTGATCTATTTGACCTCGTTGTGAAAAGCTAGGCCCTCGATTCCCTGGTTGTGGTGGTGGGGGGGGGGGGGTAGTTCGATTTTGATACTTAGATATCTTCCGTATTGATTTTAACTTGGCAGTCATTTTCGTGAATGCAATAATTAGAGAATTCGACATCATTCTCTTATACACAGACCTTGTTTGGTGAACTAACTCTGAAATTTCGCGTTGAAATCACCTTCGGAATGACTTAGTGACAAACATATTCGCGAATTGATACCGACTAGAAATGTTTCTTATTAGCGAAATTTGATTTAAAAAAAAAAAAATTAATAAAATTAGCAACCTTCGAAAAGGCTGGATCGAACATGTCAGATGAGATGATATTTCCTAAGAATGAAATAATTAATCATTTATATAGAAGGAGCAAACCATGTCTTGGTATTGACTTGCTGCATGGAAAAGAGTGTCAAGGTATTTAGTTTGCAGATGATAACACACGTAATGCAGATTGCTGTTTTACTTGATTGGGATACTTCTCTTGGGAATATTGTATAGAAACATTCCACCTATTGTGTATTTTGAACGGACCCATCGTGACGTCCTCGAGGGTACCAATAATATATGTTACTGCCATCATTATTTCAGTATCTTTATTCGCCATTCAGCTAAGAAACGAATGATAATATTCTACTCTTGTTAATATGATTTCAATATTATTGTTTTATGGGATACAACAAACCCGCTAGGGGTTTATTCCCGCCAGTCTAGCTATCTACTGTCACTTATTTGTATATATTATTAAATCTGGTGAATAAAATTTCAATTCAATTCAATTCAATTCAATTAGATAAAATATGTTCTTTAGTGTATGCCTCCAACATATTTTGAGGATCAGATTTTCGAACTTTATTATGTAAATCATCTGATATAAATGGACATGCCATGGTGGAAATGGAGGGGTGAATATATTAGACATCGAGAAATTGTCTATATCCAATTCATTAAATAATTGTTTAGCCCGTATACTAAATGGTTGAGCACGTCTCACAGCTAAATTAGTGAAAACAGCATCATACCATGAATCTTTTAATGTTTCACTCGCAGGATTATCTGGAGATATTTTTAATTTCAGGGCAAATTTAAGTGTAAGCCATTTCCGTCGAATATATAATGGAAATTCATTACATGTGACGATTCATTATTTTTGTGGTGTATAAAACTTCCAAACGACAGGCATTTCTGAAGGAAATTACACTCTCAAAGGTAACCATGCAGGCAATCTTCGTCCATTACGAGAAAGCAAAGCTCATAGGTGAAAGAAATGCTGTTTTAAATTCTGAAATTATGTAAAACTGTAAGACAAGGCAGGGCTGTTCAAAGCAGATGTGATTTAAGTGAGAAACAGAAGTGGCAGTTTTAACTTGCAAATTTAAGGAAAAAACTTGCATTTCGTAATATGCTCAGAGCGGATCCGACACATCGCACAGCCACATATTTGTACCTCCTCTCCAAGTACTGGAAAACAGATTGTAAGATATGAGCATCTTATGATAATTGGTTTTCTACAAGTTATTCAGATATAAGCATCTTATGATAATAAGTTTTCTACAGTTAAATATTGTATGATAGTCTTGATGTCATATATGATGCCTGCCTGTATGATTTTTAATAACATCGTAATACCCCGGTTTTATGATTTGTTTGACATTTTCAGTATCCTGTTTGGAATGTTAAAAGTATGAAGGAATGTTTTTAACCACATTTATTTGTGAGAATCAATTCTGAACATATAAACCGTTTATGTAAGTACAATGATTTAACCTTCAGTTTGATGGTTGTGGTATGCAATGTGACAGTTCTGTGATATGTCTGTCCAAATAGTACTTAAGCTAAGTACATCCTTGTCGGGTTAAACTGACATTATAATTGTATAAAACGGAATGAACGGCATATTGCAGGCAGATATTAACACCACGTCTCCCTGGTGGTAGATCCATCTTGTATCGTTAGAAGCTCGATCATGCTTCCAATAATAGTGTGCTAACTCCAGTTTCGGAAAAATGACTGACTACAGAATAGTCTGGATGTTGATGTGGTTACCCTAGTCTGCCTGCCAAATAGTGCCGGTCGTTCCTAATTTAGGTGGACTGAGGTACCTTTAGATTCACAATGGTTGTTCCTAATTTAGGTGGACTGAATCTACAATAAATCGGCTTAATATTCAGCAGACGTTTTCGTTGTATCCTCTCTCATCTTTAAGACGTTGTCAATACTTCGGTATCTTTAGAAGTCGGACCTGTTGGACTATTATTGTTTAAGGTTTTGTGAAGACGATCCCTGTGTCTTGAGACGACCAATGCGTTACAACATCTTAAAGATCACGCGCACAAGCCCTGTCGTCTTATAAGACGCGCAAATTTCACAAGATGACATGAAATATCTGCTATTAATATTTTGTACTTATAAACATATGTGTATACAAGTGGAACATGGCGAAAAACGTCACAAAACAGGCACATATGATTGATTATGCAATATTAAAAGTCATGAAATTGGGCTAGCTGTTGAATATATCCCGTCCCAGAGATAATATAAAGTCACGATAAATCCAACTGTTGCAATTTATTAGATGCTTCATATCTGATACCACGAAGATCTCTCAGTGAAACATATTCTGATCAACTAAATAAATTGTAAGAAGGTCAGAGATTCTTTTTATCAATATTTTTAGTCGATAGAAGAAGACTGTGTTTTAGGTTATTTGAAAGATATCGGTTTGTTGCATAAGATTTAATGTATCTGCATGGTTTTTGGTGTGTTGTGTTGATTACTTCTGGATTGCTGGGTTATTGACTTGTTTTTGTTGAAATACTTAGAATTTTGTTTGATAGTCGCTATATAGCTGAATATTGCTAAATGCGACGTTAAACCTTAATTCTTTCTCTCTCTGTGGACACACCGAATGGCCATGCTTAAGACACCAGAGAAGCAGAAAAGCATACAATTTAATTATATTACAATCGGACAGCTCGGCCCCGTGGATCTATCAAATGGAAAAATCATGTGAGCATCAAATGTAAGCGGGGCTGAAAATAGGAAAACATACATACATGTAAAAGCAACGGGGAAGTCAGCAATTTTCATTTTCAAATAGATAGCTATTTAGGCATATTCAAGAAACTCGAGATTAACGCGTTTCAATAACATTCCTCTTGTTTTTACGCTTCAAAATGCCTACCTCATTAACGCTGATTAATCTCAGGGAATGTATCAGTGGTACAGCTATCCAGGCCGTCAATGCATTGGGAATGAATAAAGACAGATATTCCAGAATTCCTGTAGACCCATACACAAACATCTCCGAAGGCACACCCAGCACGAATATAGATGACATGTAAGTGACGACGTACGACAGGGTTACGGAAAATGTACCCATCTTTCTGTCCCCAACAAGGTACGTCGACATAGAGCTATTTCGTCTTTCCTTAACAGCATGGTAAAGGCCTATACCCATAGATACAGCCGTAGCTAGCGTCAAAATTGCGAAATCCACAGCATGGAGGCTGAACTGTATTTGCGACATGTCGGCCAAATTACATCACCTGCTTGGGGTTTTTCACATGAAGCTTGGTCAACAGACACGTATATTTGAATATAATACGTTCTGGATGGCTGCCTACAAATGCCTTTCAGCAGAAATCCGGTCTTGTTATACTATTTGTCCGTGTTATATTACTTTTACAAACGCGATAAAACGTGCGTGAACATTATCTACAAACTAAGTAGTGTTACTATATATAGATGTTACACTTTCAAAAGAATATGGCTGTACCATGGAATACATGATCAGCGGACCGTACCATTCTGACAGTGTACAGCAGTAAATCACATCTTCGTCTTATGTCCCAACTGCTGGTTTATTATTCACATATTCCAAAGTATAGGCATATCTATCCGGATTATACTACATACAAATAATGTTTTATTCATTTATTTTCTATAATTTGTGATTAATAAACCATTATAGTTTAAAATCGAGTGCCTTAAAACTTCTAAGTTATGGGAAAACGGTTTAGCGCTTCAGCGCTGAACCTGCCAAAACATGTATGGCTATGGCCATGTGGCAATACTTAGAGTATGACTAGTATAATATGGTTTGTCGTGAATAGATATGCTTTAATTACAGTTCTGCAACACCTAACATAAATCTGTAAAGACTATATATCGAAAATATCTGCGCGAATGTGGTCAAATCAAATTTCGATAGAGATTTGCCTGACACGAATATGCATACAGTGAGCGGTGACCGTCTATTTGCGTCATGGCAGCCGACTTATGACAGCCGTGCTCTGATAGGTATCGCCTTAGTCGCCATCTTTCGTTCGTGAAGACCATGTCACAATGTATGCTGTCCGTAAGCTATGGTGTTCTATTTGTGCCAAGTTTCCGTCGCCTTTTCAAAACGCGACGTCGCCTTTTGAAACGCGACGTCGCGTTTCGAAACGCGACGTCGCGTTTCGAAACGCGACGTCGAGTTTCAAAAGGCGACGTCGCGTTTTGAAAAGGCGACGGAAACTTGGCACAAATAGAACACCATACTAGTCTCAATCAAAGCGTGACTGAGATACATCATTCTTTAGATGACTTTACAAGGAATATTATGGATTAAAAATACTGATCAGCGATATTTTTGGAACATCATGATGTCTTGCCGGCATCATTGAAAACTGTTGACCGCTTCTCTCGTGCAGGAAACAAGCCTATGTTTATGTATACTATGATTGTCTTTTTGAATTTGGTGCTAATACGGTTATATGGAATGTGGAATAGGTCTTTGGATTTTGGACGCGGATATTCTCTAATGGACGACGGCTGAACTATGAATGACGGACTAGACGCTTGTAATTTTAACCTGTGTATTCCTGGATTCTGCTGGTGGACAAGTTGTCCCCGAGGACGGGCCCCTGCACACCCAACACTCATAATGGATACAACAGAAAGAAATAATATTAAGACAGACCCGAGGAACCTTAGTGCAGGCTTCTCGGCCGAAATGCACTAAAACCTTTTTCAATCCAAATGACAGATATATTTCTGACAGTAAAGCAAGGCCACGACATCAAACCGTGTAATATTGCGCTTGATGATTGTTTAGCACCGAATTCTACATGTAATAATTTCAAAATGTCTAAGTGTGGACATCGTGGATGTCTCACGTGTCCACTCTTTAATACTTCATTTAGTTTCGCGTTAACTGGTAACTCATATTCTGTTAACTTGTATGTTGATCTTAGTTGTTCTACTACAAACTGTATTTATTTAGTTTCCTGTAAGAAGTGTGGTCAACAGTATGTTGGCAAGACCACCCAAAGACTCTATCTTAGGGTGAACGCTCACAGAAAATCCGTTAGGATAAAGCAATTGCTTATAGGTAAACATTTTTCTGGACCCGACCATGGCTGGGATAACTTTAGTATTCAGATCATAGACGTCGTCTATCCATCTACTAAGGATTCCCCCTTTGGATTTGAGAGAAAAATCCGAAAGCGGGAATTATTCTGGATGCTAGAACTTGGGTCAGTGTTTCCGTTTGGTTTAAATGATAATGTTAGTGGGTTCGGCAATGCTACAAACCGCCGTTCAAATATATCCAACATTACCCAACTATTTAAACCCCGTCAACGGAGACAACGCAGCCATGGTTGGCGAAAGTTTAATAATTCGATGATTCACGATCATATCACTTTAAATTACTTAGTGGGTTTAACTAACACACCCAATAGTATACATAGCTTACGTACAGTTCTGTATGCGTTACCTCTGAGGGCTTTAAATCAAATACCCAGAGATATACAACAATCTGCGTCTTCAGGAAATATAATACCACCAAAAATCAGTAAAGTATGTCAAGATATAGCGTATTTTCGGTTGTATCGTCCAGTGAACATAATCGAAACATCATAAGATCGGCTTTTCTTGAAACTCAACTACTTAGATAAAAGACTGGACATCATTAATTTACCTCGAATCCTGAATGATCCAGAGGTACGCAACGCTGTACCAAACTATTTTAAGTTCACAGAACCTCCTTGCATTTCATATAAGTATACTAAATCTATAGCCACCAAAATATTCAATTACTCCAATGCTGTCAAGGAGTTTGACTGGAACTTATACACGTGAGGAGGCCATAGTTGTGATTGTGAATCGTCGAAATTTATCTATACACCATGCAAACATATTGTGACTGGTGACCTTGATGTGGTGAGTGATAAGGATATGAAATTACTCCTCATGAAAGGACCTAAATATAGAGAGCCAAGTAGAATAAATCTGAAGGCCGACCAGAAGATAGTCCTGTCTGCATTGGAACAGTACGTTATTGATTGGTCTATGCGAGAAAAAGTTGAACCTACAGTACTCGCTGATTGGCTGGACCTCACCAAGAGCAAGGTCGTTGAAAAAATCCGCCATATTGACAGAAGTACTCTGCCCCAAGCAAAACAAGTACTGAGAAACCTCAATTCGCAATGAGTTCTAGCAAATCTCAAGAGTAAAATCGTCATAGTCCCAGCAGACAGCAGACAATATAATATTCATATGTAAATATTACTATTACCAGGTGCTGGTTAAAGAATTGAGTGTAGACATATCTTCATCAAATACGTCTACTTACTCCCAAACTGCATTTACTCTGGAAGATTTATTTAACAGTCACAAAAAGTTTCTCAGGGAAAGAGGTATTTGTCTTCCAACCAATCATAACGACATACCAAAACTATACTGAACTCCCAAAATGCATAAATCACCATACAAATCTAGATTCATAGCTGGTTCTAGAAGCTGCACCACCAAGCTTCTTTCAACCTTATTGACGAGGGCCCTTCAGGAGGTAAAAGCATTTTGGGAAAGATATTGCGCCACTATTTCTAAGAACTCTGGCGTTGAATGTATCTGGATATTGAAAAACTCAAACTGTCTTACGGAAGAACTTGATGCTAAAGGTCACATACCGTACAGACATGTATCCACATGGGATTTCTCGACTCTCTATACTACAATCCCTCATCAGGACCTTATTGACCGTCTAAGTTCATTAATAGTATCTGTGTTCAAGAAAACTGATCGTAGATATATTAATGTCGGAAGCCATAAAACATTCTTTTGCTCGACTACATACAAGAGATATCATTCATGGGATGTTTCTTTGTTTTTAGAGTTGCTTGAATTTCTCATTAAAAATATCTATTTGAAATTTGGCAACACAATATATCAGCAGCATATAGGTATTCCAATGGGTACTAATTGTGCACCCCTGTTGGCTGACCTGTATCTTGTTCTCTTATGAATATGACTATATGCAGTCGCTTTCAAAAGCCGATCCATTCAAAGCCCGTTCCTTGTCATTCACCAAACGCTATATAGACGATCTTCTCGCTGTGGATAATCGCTATAGATAGTGACGCAGTGAAGGATATATATCCACCTCCACTGGATTTGAAGGACACTACAGATAGCCCTACAGGCACATCATATCTAGATCTCTATCTCTATAGAAATGAAGCGGGCATTCTCTCTCGTCGACTTTATGACAAAAGAGATGATTACAATTTCGACATCGTAAACTATCCCTTTCTGGATAGTAATATTCCAGTGGGACCTGCATATGGCGTATACATATCTCGCTTAGTAGCATTTGCTAGATCCTGTGTTAAATGTGACGATTTTAATCAACGTCACAAAACATTGTTGCAGAAACTTATAAAACAGGGCTATTCCACCAAGCGCCTCCACTCAAAGTTTCTCAAATTTGGCGATACATATCGCATGATGATAGCAAAATACGAGCGTAGCGTGCAAGATCTATGGCGCTACGTTTCGTAACTTGTGTCTAATTCCGCTTAACCCGGGGCTAGGGGCCGTATGAACCCATGTACTTCAAGATCCTCATGGTACTCATATGAACAGGCACAATCAAAGCGTGACTGCACAATCAAAGCGTGACTGAGATACATCATTCTTTAGATGACGACTTTACAACGAATATTATGGATTAAGAATACTGATCAGCGATACGGATTTGATATTTTTGGAACATCATGATGTTTTGCCGGCATCATTGAAAACTGTTGACCGCTTCTCTCTTACAGCAAGCCTATGTTTATGTATACTATGATCGTCTTTTTGAATTTGGTGCTACTACTGTTATATGGAATAGCTGGTAATACAAATAAGCCAAAGGAGAAGGCATGCATGTAACACATTTTAAAATTGAGAAAAAAATAGTAGAACTAAGAAAATACAGATAAATATTTGCATATGAACGTGACCCAAAACTATTGGATACGTCACGTCTATACCCAAATGAATGGGCCTTCTTTTTACCCAAATATCACAATCGGCTATATCAAATTGATGTTGGATACTGAAGTGCACAATAATGAGGTTTGTGATCACTTGTTTTTTTTCTTTTAATTAGTGTATTTCTCCCTTCCAAAGTTGCCAGCCTTCTGCGTTTATCACTTCTTTCGTTGCCTCATTGAACGAGTCGTACAGTCGACAGATTCTTCCCGTTCTATGAATGTTGAACATGTCACAGCCCGTCTGCTTGAGACATTTGGAACAGCACATGGTAGTGGAGTGGGTTTTCATTGTAGCGATGGGATCAGCCACCAACATGATATTTGCATCTCTGTCAGACATCTTTACCCCTACAAACATTGCCAATTAGAACATGAAATGGTTATATACATCAAACTCCTCTTCTTAGCCCACTCTTTTGTCAGACAAAATTCATCCCTTTTTACTCTGTATAATGAGTGGATAATATATAAAATTACCGGGTACCGAAATCAGACAGCATAAATGTCTGGGATAAACGGGTTGGCTTCGATAAGCTTTAAAACTCAGAATAATCGAGAGAACTGTGCCACGCGCAATAATCAACCACCAGATATACAATATACACGATTACATGGAAAACACCATGCTAGTGTTTTATGGCGTATAAATATCGCTGGTCCCACGCAGGCGTCACGTTGCTTGCATGTACAATCTTGTGATAGGTGGTCAATCAAAAATCTTCCATGTGATGGCATAGTTTCACCTTCTACATGTACAAATTGAACTGTTACCCTATTTCTCCTAATTTCTCGAACAGTATTTTTAGACTTAGAAGCAGAAAAATACTATCTTTATGTCAACTTAGGCTAAATACTCTAGCATGGATATGTTATTTATCCCAAGAGCTGAAAGACAGCTAGTGAAAATTGCAAAATGTTAGCAGAATTTCACTCCGGAGATGCCCGAAGTTAGCTTTTGCCGTCTGAATAATTTGAAGAAATAGGGTATCGTTATTTACATGACGGTAATAGTTTAGATTTGTCCATTTGTCGTCTGGTTTATATTGGACCAAACCATTACGGTGATACAGAGGTGTTTATCAACAAGTTGCCATCACGAAAATAAAAGTAATATTTCTGCGCCATTTCTCACTGTTATCCTTCTAGAGCGCGATACACGACAGTCAAGGTAGTTTTAGTATTGAGAACAATTATATATTTCTTGAATACACAACCGAGAAGCAACAAATCACATACGAGTAAAGTAGCCATCTCTTTTCTGACCATGCGCTGGTTGGGTTTTCTCGATAGTTTTCGGCACCGAAACAACGCTATCTAAAATAAAAATAGAGCATACTAGTAATAACATTAGTTAGAATATTAGTATTATTATATTCATTATATTGTGTCCCTGTGTGAATTGCATATCAATCAATTGCATAAAAGCGCATATTTCCTGATTACGTGGGTGCTTATTGCACTAGAGAATGAATGTTGCCCGGTTGGGAGTAATACACACTAATGAAGATAATACAACTTACAAGCATCTGGTCCGTCATTCATAATTCAGCCGTTGTCCATTAAAGAATATCCGCGTTCATAATTCAAAGACCTATTTTATATTCCATATAACAGCATTAGCACCAACTTAAAACAAATCATACTATACACAAAATAGGCTAGTTCACTGCAAGAGAGAAGCGGTCAACAGTGTCCAATGATGTCGGCAAGACAACAGATGTCGCCTAGTTCACTAGATAATGTTTATTTAACGCTTTTTCAAAATTAGCTTACAGTTATTCACTGACATTAAGAATATTTTTATTGTTAGCGGTATAAGGTTATCTGGACAAGGCACACCCACAACTCCTCGTCTAAATCAGACCTTTAAATTCCTTGAAATCGGACACATCTCTGAGATTTGGAAGCGATTCCAAACCCCTGCTGCCTCAAAACCAAAAGACGTTTCTTCATAACGTGCTATATTAGCTCTGGAAACATACAGATTGGCCAGCTATTTTTAGGTTTAGTCGTGACGGACCCAAAGAGTGTGGGTCGAATTCCATTTTGACCGAAACATTCTGGGTCATTTTGACGCAACTATTTTGGGTACGTCACGTCGACCCAACAATTCTGACAGTGTAGACACTTGAACACTCTCCGTGCAGTTGCACGCAGTCTGCTAATATGTAGCATTGATTTCTATGTGTAATAGTGTTTCGTATGGATCTTCAACCCCATTGGAATCTCAACGAAGTGCTCTATATGAAGTTTTTTCCATCTTTAGAGTGTTTGTTTTATTTACGACCAATATGACCGATAAGTGAACAATAACAGAACTTTGATCTTATCAGGACATTTATCTGTCTTACGGCAATTTTTACAGATATTTGAAACATGCAGATTAAAATTTAGCACCGAGTCCAGCACAACACGGAAAAGTTTAACAGTCTCTTCACACAGTATATCTGTACTGTGAACAGAAAGGGATGCCATGTGTTCCTTGACCTTAGGCCCCACGGTCACTGCCTCACACTTACCCGTGTTCGCCTACATTTGGTTATCATTGAATCAGATAATGTGATTTCACATTAAGATTTCCACTTTCACTTCCACTTTCACTGGATTTGAAGGAAACTACAGATAGCCCTACCGGCACATCATATTTAGACCTATATCTCTATAAAACTGAAGTGGATCTTCTCTCTCGTCAAATTTATGACAAAAGAGATGATTACAATTTCGACATCGTGAACTATCTCCTTCTGGACAGTAATATTCCAGTGGGACCTGCACATGGCTTATACATAGCTCGCCTATTAGCATTTGCTAGATCCTGTGTTAAATGTGACGACTTTAATCAACGTCACAAAACATTGTTGCAGACACTGATAAAACAGGGTTATACCACCAAGCGCCTCCACTCAAAGTTTCTCAAATTTGACAACACATATCGCATGCTGATAGCAAAATACGAGCGTAGCGTGCAAGATCTATGGCGTTACGTTTCGTAACTTTTGTCTAATTCCGCTTTACCCGGGGCTAGGGGCCGTTTGATCCCATGTACTTCAAGATCCTCAAGGTGCTCATATGAACAGTCGCAATCAAAGGACTGAGATACATCATTCTCTAGATGACGGATTATGGACGCGGATATTTTTAATGGGCGACGGCTGAATTATGAATGACGGACCAGACGCTTGTAATATAGAATCCTTTTCAGTTCCTGTAGATTCTCATCTGCAACTGACAGAGTATTATCATCCATATGGTTAAAGAGGGATGCCTTCATATTGAAGTAAAAATATCATTCATAAATATATGAAAAGGAGAGAGAGAATTAAGGTTTAACGTCGCGTTCAGCAATATTTTACCTATATAGCGACAATTATAAGTATTTCAACAAAAGTAAGTCAACAACCCAGCAATCCAGAAGTACCAAAAACATGTACATACATTGAAACTTGCAACAAATCCATTTCTCTCAAATAACCTAAAATACAGTCTTCTTTTACCCGACTGAAAAGATCTTCTAAAGTAGCTGCTTGTAAAAAAAATCTCTTACAATCTTGAAGTCTATACAGTCGATCAGAATATGTTTCACTGTGAGATCTTCGTGGCATGGAATACACCTTGGGGCTGGTTCATTTTTGAGTAAATGTTCGTGAGTTAATCGGGTATGGCCGATTCTACATCGCCTGATCATGGCTTGATCGAACCGTTGATTATCAACAAAGAGTATAATGAAAGGTTGAAAAGATATTTTAAACTTTGACAACCTTTCTCCCTTTTCTTGAAAAAAAAACTCGTCCACTCGTCGTGCACATTGGTACGATGCTCCCGTCTCGGTTGTCATCGTGCCAATGTCAGTGGACGAGTTCATGTGGCCTCTCCAATGGAGAGTTATTCTATCAGCTGAGTCAGCTCCGTGGAACATACTTGGATTTAGGTCTATTTGTGTCGTTTGTTAATCACTTTCACGATAGAAACAGCTGCTAAACTCGAGAAAGAAATTCCATCTTGTAATTTATTTGTGTGTTTATTCGATTGTATGAAGCAGACGACCCCTTTCTCTGCAGCCGTGTAAAATAAGATCTCACAATTAACACTTGCACTTGACACATGTACATTTCACACAACCGTGCCAAATCACTCAATAATTGCACGGTTAGCAAGTTGTTATAGACCCAAGTGTTCTAGAATTAAGAAATAATGTTTTCATAGGCGGGCTAAATCGATATTTTACGCACGGTTAGTGTGGGAAAGGTAATATTTTAGGGCAAGGGCGGAAATTTATAATTTTTCCCACACTAACTGCGTAAAATAACGATATAGCACGCATATGAACACATTATTTCTATTCTATTGCACTACTCAAATTGATTATCAACAAAGATTACAAGGAAAGATTGGAAAAATATGATAAACGTTCACAACCTTTCTTCCCTTTGTTGAAATGTGCCTTCCGCCTCAGTTGGCAGCGTGTCAATATCAATGGACGAGTTTATGTGGTCTCTCAGAAGGGGGCACAGTCTTTCTGCCACCTGAGGTTGTGTGAAACATACATGCAAACAAGCCTATTTGTTTGGCATTCTCAATCAATTTCACGATGGAACCAACAGTTAACCCTGAGACAGAAATTTACGTCTTGATAAATATTAATTTACAGCTTTTTCTCAAACAAGAAAAAATGTTGTCAGTATTTATTTAACTAGGAAGGAAATTTTTGTTCACGGTGCTATTGGAAACATTGAAAAAAAGCCAAGATGTGATGACTGTGGAACAGATGTGAAATTACAAACATTTGATGTCGAGCTACTGTTACATAACGTGGTCAAACTTGTAGATGTTTTAGAGCCAGCAGTTTGCAATAATTCACTCATTTGCCGCTGCCTCGGAACAGACGGTTT